>VZRQ01005618.1:169176-210859 GCA_013397975.1 Machaerirhynchus nigripectus | reverse complement strand
GTGGAAGCTGGGTTTGGTTTCTGGAAACACAGGAGTTGATTCAAAAAAGGGAAGGGAAGCAGTGAGGGTGTGAGATGTACCCACACATTTATACATTGATTTTTGCCATTCGTCCCCTTCACGGTCTGGGCTTGCTTTGGAGGGGTCTCTGGGCAGTAACAACCCGAAAGAGCTGTCCTGTCACCACTAAGGACTTCATTCATTTGCAGATACAGCTCAGAAGAAGGAAAAAAGCAAACCCAAGCCTTCCCCGCACCCGCCGTCCACACCCCGCCAGCATTTGGCAAATGAGAAAATATTAAAGCCATATATTTTCCTGCTGTGCTCAGTTACCACGTTGTCCTTTTCTTTGGAAAGGAAATGCAGTTGGGAGGACATATGGAGGCGCTTGTTCTTCTCGTTGCCATGGGTATGTCTGTGGTGTCTTCAGACACGCGGCTCTGGGTGCCCAGTTTTGGCTTGGTCCCCTCGGCTCCACCACTGCCAGATGCTTGTCAGGGGGTTTAGGTCCATACTGCCAATTCCCTCCTTCTCTAAGATGCCTCCAGTACTATTTTAGGATAATTTTCCCTGTCAGCTCTATAATTTGAAGGTTAATTTGGATATTACTGTGCTATTACTACTGCTCTGAGGCTCTTACGCGGGCTACTATGATCACTCCCGCAACTGGTATTTCTTTAGGTGCCACGAGCCTGGCTTAGGGACACTCAAGCTGCTTTATCCAGGGTGGTCTTAAAGCACCCATCCAAAACGGTGAGGGAATGGCTGGGCCAGAACCAGAGCAGCTCTGCAGAGGTGATGCATCCAAAATTGAGATCTCCTGAAGGAACTCTCAGAGTGAGTTTTGGGCTCTGGAGGAATGACTGGATGAGTGGGTGATAGAGATACAGCCACACAGCAAGGATGCATCGTGTTTGATGCCAGCTTGCACAAGGAAAGGTGGGAGAAGACCCATGGGGGCTGTCGTGTCTTTTAATTTGTTCCTTGAACCAGTCTAGGACAAATTGTTGTGTTGCTGTAGGAAACCTCAGGCTGTCCCTGCTTGTTTTGTTCCTCATTATAAGTACCTTACAGTTAACTTTAAAAGACTTCATTCTCCAGATAGCTCAGCTGAATGTTTTTTTTCCTTTAGTACTGAGCATAAAAGAGAAGTGCAGCCCTTCAAGCTCCACAGCGGAGTTCAGTGAGAGAGAGAGAGATTGGGAGTCGATGCATTTGTTAGAACCGTCAGGGCAGAGGAGCGTGCTCGGATACGTCGCCAGCTCCACGCCTGGAACTGGCATTCTTTTCCCTGGATTTAGATTGTCCTCAGTCTTCCTGTGCTGATACAGGAAAGTCCCAGCACGGAATGATGAGATCAAGTGCGCATCGGTTGCAAACGCAATTTGTGAAGCGTTGGTTGGATAAATGACATTGTGTATAAAAGAAATGTTGCAACACAGCCGTGCTAATGCAGCCATGTGACACCAATTTAATGCATTTTCCCCATTAAGCTGCTTGTTCAAGGCATCTTTCGACCATTTCGAGTGCAGCAGTGGTGTGTAAGGCCTCTATTTTCTGAGTATTACTCATTTTGCAGCTAACAGATGTCAGTGTCTATTTGTCCCTTATGGAAAAGTCCCTTTAAAGTTCAATAGGGATTAAATTTGTCAGGCTCTATAGAAACATAACAGGATTCTATGGAAATTACTCTGCAATCCTATAGAATGTAATAGATAATCTCCTCGTCTCTGGAGGTATTTTAACTCTTGCATAATTGCAGACCAGAATAGAAAATCTCCATTAAATTCAACGAGATGGTTCACAAAAATCCTATAGGAAAATGATAATTTTCTATTAAAATCAGTAGGACTTTTTCATCAGCACGTTGGTATTCATAGGCAGGTTTTATTCATTTGCCAATCCTACTAAAAAGTGTTTTGTCAGGAGGCTGATACTTGCTTTGTTCTAGGGAACAGTGATTTGTGCATAAACGATGCTTATGTCCAACGCTCGTGTAATTTATGGCGAGGCACTAAATTCCCTTTCAGAATAACTGGAGCAGGATGAGGCTTTAAGCCCTGCAGGGAGGAGAAAAAAGCGATGTTGCCGGGGGTTTGGAGGAGGGGTCTGCCTGTGAGGACCATCCTGCTGTTGTGTGACACAGGTCGCCGGAGCCCACAGCGGACCCGGGCAGGGTGCTGTGAGCACGCACGGATGTGCCACAGTCACAAGCTTGTCCCTGTCATCTCCCCGGCTCCGGCGCTCCTTATCTAAAGTGTTCAGCCCAGGATGCTGCAAATTAATGTTGGATTGAGGCTCTGTTTCTGTGAAACTGCCCGTGGCTGGTTTGAATGGCTCTGCTGCCTCCTGCATCCGCAGGCTGGCTTTCCGTGTCGCGGCCTGGGTGGTGGGGAGCAGCGGCTCCACCAAAATCCAGGGCTTTGCTCTTGGAGGTCACTGCCTCTGCCGTGTTGCTGGTGGAGCTCAGCCAAGACACGGCTGGAGCAGTTAATTATGGAGACAAAGCTCTGCTTGGCTGCGGGGGGTGCGAAAAGCCACCCCTTGCAAGGATCAGCCTCCTTTTCTCCAGCCTTGGAAGGTGCTGCTGTGCATCTTGATGAAGGCAAAGCACCCAGGTCAGCGGCAAAATGCTGCCTGCAGATGGATCATGCCCTCTGTCCAGGTGGCACTGCTTGAGACACACAAAGAGGCCACCCCGTGAGGGAGCTGGCTGAGCGGGGGGGACACGGGGGTGGGCGATGCTGCGGGGAGCAGGTAGGGCTGTGCCCATAACCTCTCTGGGGCCGATGCAGGGAGGCGAGCGCCGGCTCTGCAGGCACTGACACGGCAGCGTGATTGCTCTTCTCGCCGTCCCTTGTGTGGGAGGATGAGTCATCTTGGAGAAGGGAACTGCTAACTCCTTGGGGGGTACTTACGAAGTGTAATTCTGCCAGGAAGGTTGCTTTGTTTTGGCAAGACGTGCTTAGAAGGACTTTCTTAAAAGGATGGTGTAACGTCTCCTCAGCTGAACATCAGCTCCCTTGGTGGCATTGCAGGGGGGACAGTGTCCTGTCCCGTGGTTGTGGTGGCCAGTGTGTATTTGCCCTCAGCAAAGCACAGCTAGCCCTGGGCTAAGGGCTGGTGAAGATCTGAGTTCCATTCTGAGGGCTTACGCTCAGTATGCACCTCGCAAAACTTGGGGGCAGATCCCGAGGTTTTGGTCCACGTGTGAAACATGGCACAGATGCCTCCCTCCCTGCGGTGGGGAACAGCTCAGGGAGAAAGGCTGCATAGCAGGGGTGGGATCAGCTGATAGAGCTGAGAAGGCACATGGCCAGGGGAAATTTAACATCACATGGTGAGGGTCAGGATGTGCCTCAGGATGGGGCGATGCCAGGAGGGACCAGGAGCCAGCTCCAACTTCCAGCGCCCGCGTTCCTTTGCACTTCCCCGGTGCCAACGCTCACAGCGCAGACTATAAAAATCAATTGACACAACATATGTAATGGTCTCATTTACTGGCGAATAGAAATGTGTGTAAATCTGGCATTAAACATGAGTTTACACTGCTCCCCTTCTTGGGAGAGCAGTGATTGACGGTGCTGTGTAAATGACAGGAATATGCCGGTAGAAGCTGGGAAACATTTACCCTTCGGAGAGCCATGTGTACATTGGAGGATTGCCTCGCCTCGCCGGGCGTTAAACACATCTGGAGGGATCACTTTTTGCACGGTTCCTCGCTGTTGCTTACAGTTAATACCTTTTGTGGTAAGAAGCAGGGCATGGAGAAGCAACCCCATCTTCCATAAATTATTCCTGGTGTTTTCATCCCTCTTGAGCCATGCTGTTCCCTCCTGGATGGTGCTGGAGCAAAAGCTCCTGGAAACCCCTCGTGTAGCAGCAGGTGTTCCAGCTCCAGAGGCTGAGAGGCTGCCCGGGTGAGTAGGGGCTGGCTTCTCTTGCTGTGCCCGTCAGCCAGCTAGTCCAAGAGAAAATTCAATAACAGCCATTTGAGATTAAATTCTGAGCACTTGAGCAATCTAAAGCCAGCGAGGAGTCGGTGTCTCAGCAGTCAGTCAAATGGTCTGGGCTGTCATCTTATTAGAGGGAAAGAGAAACTTTGATTTAACCCGAGACCCCTAATTTTCAATAATGTTTCCTGATTCCCACTAGCTGTTACCATTTCACAAAATCTTTGGGTTCTAAAACTTGTGACTTGTCTTCAGAGTTTGGACTTCCCAGGCAATTTTCTTTGACAGGAGGATCCGTACAAATCAATTAATGGAAGTAGGGGTGGAGAGCAGTGGGTTGTGTGGGTGTCGGAAGGGGATACTGGAGCAAACTCCCCGGGATGAAAGATAAAGGAGTTGCCATTTGCAGTGCATGTGGATAATGGTGTAGGAAGGGGAAAAAAAACAACCTAAACCTCAGAACTTGATAAAAAATGTGATTAAAATTCTTCCCAGTCCCCGTGGGTTTCACAGCTTTGAGTCCTGGTGTGGATTTAACTTCCTGGGTGTCCCTGTCCTTTCCTGCTCCTCCTGTGCTGTGTTCAGCTGCTGCCACCTGATCACAGCCTTCCAAAATCCTTGGAAATTAATTGCAAGCTTAAATACTACCTTGGCCTTTAACTCTGCTCCAGACTGAGTGAAGTAAAGGTTTTATCTCATCAGAAAGACATCTTTCTGAAGAAGGGGAAGTTGTTCTTTTTCCGCTGGAATCCATTTTCCTTTTAATTGCGCAAAGCCCCGGCCCCTTGCCAAACGTGAGGATCAGCCACGAGCCTTTTATTTATGTAACTATACATTTATTTATGTTATTGCAAATTCCCACCTTCTGGCTGAGGATGGTTTTTACCCTCGGAGGCGAGCTTGAAGAGCATTCCTGGGTGCTCCCTCCGCGTTCCTCCCGTGCTCGGGAGCCGCGCGGGCAGGCAGCGCAGAGGTGTGAATTGGATTTCGGGTGTCGCGGCGCAGCAGCCCTGGTTACGCCACCTTCCCCCCTTCAATGCAATCCTTCCCCAGCTCCTCTCACCTCCTTCCCTGCTATTCTTCCTGCATTTATTGCCTTCATTTCCATAGCTCGTCGGGGGCTGCATTCTCCTAGCCCGCTCCCCTGTAACGTGTGACCCAGATAGCGCTTTCTTTTCGGACAAAGCCATAAACAATGGCTCCCCTGACAATGTGCTCTGCTGCTGCTCCACGCTGAGTGGGGCTTGGACTTAGCATGAGGGAAATACTCTCTCGGAACCCGATTATCTCAGGTACTCCATGCCCCCTATTACCATAGGATCTGAGTGCCTTGCGGCTTTTGAAAATGCTTATTTTCCCGTTAACCCTGTGGCGTTATCCTTTTTTACAAAAGGCTGGGGGCTGAATCATCAGGAGCGTAAGGAAAGCTCTGGGCACAGGGCCTGGAGTGGCTTTTTTTGGTAGGATTGCATTGATTTTTGGATACTTAAGCTGAGATGAATTACGGAGGCGGCTGGGCTGAGCGAGGTGCTGTGGAGTTTTAACATCAGGGCTGTTTTGTGCTGCGCCCCTGCCATCATCTTCCCTTCCCTAGGAAAAGCTGATATTCCCTCCCCAGCTGGTGCAAATCGATGGAGCCCAGCTCCACTGCCCTCCGTGCAATCGCCCCATGTCTGTGAGACTCTGAGACCTTTCAGAAGCTCCGGAGTCCCTTAAAACACGTTCTCCCTCCTGATGGGAAATGTCCATCTCCTTGCGGGTCCCATGCGCTGGAGATGAGCTCCCCCCGCCTTTGCAGGGACACTAATTTACAGTACCGTGCTGCTTCCTTTATCTCCATTTATACTCTCTTAATGTGGTTGGGAATCCACAAATTCCCTTTTACGCTGTTCTCAACGTAACCTACTAAACCTTAATCATGGTTTGGGGAGTAGTAATTCTTTCTTTTATATGGCTCCCTTTTATTTTTTTTTCTTATATAATTTTTTTCCTTTAAGAAAAGATCATTAATCCATGTTTCTGAGCCTTCCCATCAATCTATAATTGAATCGTATAAAAAAGACTTGATTTTACATCTGTATAAGAAAGAATTCAATTCTCCCTAATGCCTGTGGATTTATAGGTCTAAATTTCCAGATTTCCCTTAATTTTATTTTACTTTTAATAACCCAGCTTGTCTGGACTTATCTAAATTATTAGTGAACCTGAATATGCTGTGATCTGAGGAGATCAGTTATCTTTTCCGCAGAGGAAGCTCCAAAAGCTGAGCAGCCCCATCTCTCAGGGAAAACAAAACCACTTCTGAGAGCTGCCTGACCTTGGTGTGTCGGGAAGCCCCTCTCACTGGCGCCTTCAAAAGCTGCTCGCTTAATTGTTGCGTTTTTACCACCAAATCGCCCTGCAGGGCTCTCCCCTCTCGAGTCTCAGCTCTGCTTTCTCCTCTCCCCTCAACGCACGAAGGGAGCACCTCGTGCCTTGCTGGCTTGGGGGGCTGGGAGGGGAAACTCTGCCTTCCCAGCCCAGTCTCTGCCACCAGAGCTGCTTTTGAACCTGGGCTGAGTTACTGCTGTTGCCTCAAGCGAGGCATCTTCTCTGCTTAATGCAGCCTTTGGCTTGCCTTGGGTGGGTTATACCCGCTGGGGTGGGTACCTGGTGCCGCTCCCAGTCCAGACTTTGGATGAATGCAGCTTTCAGCACGGTTTTAGCACATTCAGAGGGATTTGTTGTGTGCCTGCACTGATGGGACAGGGAGAGAGCGACCAACTAACTTCACTCCAAGTCTTGGGGTCCTCTGCCAACCTCCTTTAACAAACCTCTGCACAACACCGCTGGGCTTTTATTGTGATGTTGGGGTCCAGCTGGAGTGTCTGGGAGTGTAAGGCCGGCAGGGAGCCAGTGGCTTTTGCTAATTCCATAATGCCCCTAAAAAATATGGGGCTTGGATTGATGGAAAACCTCCAGTGCTGTTGGGCTTGCACCCCGATGGGTCAGGTGGCCCTGCTTGTAAAGCTGACTGGTGTCAGCTAAAATGTGATGGACTTTGATGATCCTTGTGGGTGCCTTCCAGCTCAGGATGTTCTGTGATTCTAAAGCAGCTTTGTCCTCACTGAGATCCCGTCTCGGAGGTGCTCAGGCATCCCATGGATCTGGCTGCTTCACCTTCTCCTTCCTCCTCCTCTCTGCAGCAGAGAAGACAAAGGCAGGTAATTGTGCTGTCTCTGCACACAGCAAATTCCAGCTGGGGTGTCCATTTTAAGCTCTGCTTGGAGCCTTGACAGTGACATGTGTGTGGGAAATTGCTCTGAATTCCTCCAGCCTCCACTGCGTTAACTCCTGGAAAAGGAGTTTGGAAAAACAGCACGTCTGATATTTGCTCTGAGTTTCTTGTGCTGGGATGAGGAGCAAATCCCAGGTTTTGCTGTCCGTGCGTTTACCAGCCTCCATCCCTGCCTTCCCTCACAGGCTCCCAGTCCCATCTGTTCGAGCTTTCTTGCACTGATGTGCTTTTTCTCTATTTTCCTGCCATGCCTGTGCTGCAGATTCCCCCTCCTTAAATGGGACACGGGATCTGTTCTCTGCTCTCCTGCTGCGTCTCCTCGCTGTCCATCTCTCCTCCCAGGCATCCCCACTCCCTTTCCCTCCCTCTGCGCATCCCTTCCCTCCCTGGCCAGCAAGGGAGGGCTGGTGTTGAAAGAAGGGGTTTTGGGGTGCTCAGGAGATGGGAGGGATCACTACTGGGGTTGGCCCATCCTCTGGAACCTCCTCAAAATGGAGCTCCAAAGTAGGATTAAAATCCTGGGCAAATTTCCCCTCAGCCTGACCCCTCCTGGTGCTGGTGTGCAGGTTCTGTGATTCCCAAATATTCTGAGGATCCCGTGGCTCCCGGGGCTGTGTTACTAGGGAATCTCCCGGGTCTGTTGGAGCATTGAAGGAAAAACTGCTGCTTGGAACGGCTGCAGGCAGATTTGCGCTCCTTTTAATTTTATTCATTACTTTTTCTCCCCCCATTCTCCCCGTTGCTCTCTGAGTTTCAGATGGATTATCCAGATTGCAGAGCCCAAACTTCGCCTGCCTGCCAGGGCCTTCTGTTCCCTTCCAGTTCATTTCTTGCAGCCAGTGTTGCAGCCCCTTCTTTTCACGGGGCTTTGAAGGGGCAGGAACAGCTCTGTGCATCCAGGTACCGGTGGGTCGGGGCTGTGGTCACCTCCAGGACACCAGTTTGTCCCAGTGAGGTCTCTGCTGGTGGGGAAGGACTTGTTTGGCTGCAGAAAGAGGCCAAGGCTTCGCAGGAGCCACTGGGGTGGTTTTGCAGGAGGCTTCTTGGGAGGGGTGTCTCGTGCAGGGATGTCTGTGCTGCTTCCCCCACCACGGTCTCAGGGTATCTCCCTTCTGGTGTGCTTTTCCAGGATTATCCTTGGAATGTTGCTGCCTGCAGCCATTCCTGAGCTTGCTTCCCCCCTGCCCATGATCTTTTTGGAGAGCTCTAGGAAACAACGTGGCTTCATAAAGGTAGAAAAGGAAGGGAATAAAGGGGTAAAATGATCCCAAAGTCACTTTATATCCCCTTGTCCGTACAGGTGGCAAAACTGCTCCTGCCAGAGGCTGTCAGGACACCCCTGGCACACGGGAGTCGTGTCGGGGCTGGGGCCAGGCTCTCCCCACGAGTAATTTCTCCTGGATGTCACTTTGAAAATTGCAGGTTGGGAGACACTGAGTGATGTGGCAGTGAGGGGAAAAGGAAAAAAAAAAAAGGGTTTTTCTGCCTTTGTTTTGGAGGTGGGCTCAGAAGTTTGGGAACGTGATTCCTCCCTTGAGGAGTTCACTCTGCAGCTCGCTCCTTTGACTTGGCACACAGGGGATGTTTTCTTTCCTTGGAAAGGAACAGACATAACCATTTTCTTTCTGTATTGATTAAAACCAGCAAACATCCTTGAGTGATTTTGTGCTTCCTTAGGTGGAGGGAGCGAACAAAACCCAGGTCTTTGTTTGCTCATCAGCATCGTGGGGCTTTGCTCTGGCTGCCTGCAGTGCTGGGAGGGAAGAGCATTTCAGCACTGCTGCCACTGGGGCCCACCAAAGAGGACCAAAGAGGTTCTGCTCTGTGTTACAAAACACCAAAATTACTTTCCTGGCTGGGGCCAAAGGGGTCAAAAAGGCAATGCCTGTGGCCAGTCTGGGAATACAGGACCTGGTTTTCAGCCCTGGAACACTGGGCAGGTCTCTTTGCTCTTGGCCTGCCTCGGTTTCCCCCTCAGCAAACACTGACGTGCTCATCCCAGCACTTGACCTTGCTCTGCGTGCAGTGCTTTGTACCTGGGGATGAATCTGCTTATAAAAGGCACCTGAAATGCATAATAGGCAGATGGATGTGAATTAGAGAACAACAGCTTTTCACTCTCTGCATCTTAAACTCAAGGTGATGTCCCTGGTGACTTTACCCTGGCCGTGAGCCAGGTTTGGGGTCCCATGAGATGCCATTTGGGACCTCATACAGATGAACACAGGTGTTAAGTACCTCCTGTGATCCGCCAGCCCTGGCTCGCTGGTGTTCCTGGGGATGATGGATGACTCCTGGACAGCTGAGATTCTTTGAAATGTTCTGCTGGCTGTCAAGCCCTGTCTCTTTCCCTGTCTATCCATCTCACAATAGCTGTGTTCTGCAGTTCTGCACACACGCGTTCTGCTGCTCCGTGGGGAGATCCTGGAGTGGGGTAACTGCAGGACTGCGCGTATTCACTTATTAAAAGCGGCGTTTGTGATGTTTTTTCCTCCTGAGGGTCTCAGAGCAATTTGCTGAGGTCTCTTTTACACATGGGGAAAGCAAGGCAGAGCCCGAAATTGTGCGGCGAGTCAGGAGCAATTTGGAGATGGAACCCAACCGTTCTGCTGTCCAGGGCTGTGCTCCTTTCTAGGGCTGAGAAGAGCAAAATGTGCTTCAGAGTTCAGTAAAGAGGCATGTGCTGGGCCCTGGGGGGAGGCTGGAAGCTGCAAGATGACAGAATCAGTCATCATGTCTCAGCACTGATTCTGGCTCCATCCTCCTCCTCTTGCTGCATTTCTCTTGTTTGTCTTACCCCTCTGGGAGTCCAGCTAAGGATGGAAGAAATTGCCTGGAAAAGCCATCAGCCCACGTCTAATTCCCTTCTGAATTGATGTTTCAGGCTCTGAGAGTTTGTATCAAGCTTGCAACTTTTGAATAACAATTTTGTTTTCCATCAGGAGTTGGCTCTCCCAGCTCAAAAGGCTCTCGTGGCACACCTGGGAACGTACCCAGATTGGGGCTTGGTTTCCCTGCTCTGGTTGTTTGGAGAGACTTTTCTAGGTGTTGTGACGTGGGGTTGTCCTCTCCTGCCAGCCTTTGCTTTCCTGGCACTTCCCAGGAGCAGCTCCTGGCGGGCGGCAGCTTTGTCTGCTGCTGAGGTGAAGGCACAACGAGGAGCCGTGCTCCTCACCTCTGCTCCACACAAGTCCCTCAAGCCTGCCCCAAAAAGGCAACAAATCAACTGGAAGTGTTAATGTTAAACACGATGAGGAACGTACCAGCCTTGGTTTTACAAACCATTGGGTACTTTTATTTTAATTATGGGGTGAGTGCTTTGGTTTGTGTCTTATTTGGGCAACTTTGCGTGAGCAAAGTTGGGCAAGAGAGTTTCTCTGTGCTGTGGTTTATTTGCCAAAAATCCTGAATATGTGGAGCTTGTAGAAATCATTATTCTCCCTTGGACATCCTGTTTTTTGATGGTTGGGAATAGCTGGGGTTAGAGCCAGGACAGAGCTGGGGATCTGCAGCATTCTCCATCACCTTTTCCTGCTCTTTCAACCGGAGGTGTTGAGCCTCCCCTTCCTCTCTCGGGGTGACGTCTGCACTTTAATTAGCAACTGCCACTTCCCTTGCAGGAAAGTCCTGGAGAGTTTCATGGCGATGATACTAATGAACGTCTGTGGAAGTTGTTCCCGAAACATATGGCAATGAATATTTCTGTTGGGTTTGTGTCGCTGTCCCACCGAATGCTGTGACGGGGAGATGCTTCCCCGCTTTGCTTTGAAAGTCGAACACTTGTGCAGTCTGTAATGTCTGTGGGATTTTTCCATGAAGATGAAAGGTGTGAAGGAAAAGGAAAAATGATTATTGATGCTTAATTTTAGTTTGGTTTTAATGACAGAAGTCACCAAAGTTTTTGCTTTCTGGTCCCTCCCTACCCCTTACACAAGAATTTGGGGTCCTCTCTCATTTTCAGAGCTGCCATCAGCCCCATAGATTATCCCAAACCCAGGGATAACCCAAACCAGCATGGGTTTGGCCCTGTTGTGGTGTAACTTTTGGGGTGAATCCCTCCCTGTGCCGTGTGGTTTTCCCTTTCACTCCAGGTCCCGTCGCAGAGTGGAAGCCCCAGTGCAGCAGGATTTTCCCTGTGGTGGCACGGGAAGAGCTCTTCCCATGCAAACAGCTGCTGTCTCCTGGCATTGCTGTTGTGGTCTTCTGTGCAGGAGTTAAACTGCGGGGTTTTGCTGCGTCACAGTCAGGGTCTGACCTGAGCCTTGGGGACACCGAGGGGTCCTGCAGAGGCGGTGCCCGTGAGAGAGCGTGGCAGGGGTGCCTGGGAGCCAGCGCATGTCCCAAAATGCAAATTTGCACTGTCTGGTTAGAGCCACATCCCTGGCGACGCCAAAGCTCAGCATCTTGTGTTGCAGGCCCAAAGGAAATGGATTTTCTGTACCTTTTTGGGCTGGTGAGCAGTGGAGAGCCTCGTTTGGAAATGCTGTGATGGGAAGCTCGTTCCAGAGGCTTGAGTTTCTCCTGAGCTGCTGTGAAACACTTGGGTCCCAGGAGCACGAGCATGAGTCTGTGCAACACTGATCAGGCTGCTTGCCTCTAAATCCCAAATATTTTTCAGCAGCCCCATACAATTTCCCTGCAAGTCAAAAGCTCCTTTAACCATGGATTAAGGTCCATCATCTGTTGGCTGATGAGCCCTGTGCACATCCCAGGATGCAGTGGGCATATTCAGACCCATAACTGCAGCCTCTTGTGGGATCCTCTCACTCCTCCTTTGTTTGGGATCTCTCCGTGCTGACGTCCCCAGCCTGCATAAATTTTAGCAGGGAAAAAGCTGTTCCCTGTGCACCAAGCCCAGTTCTGAAAGATGTTGTGTAAGCGACTTGGCGAGCAAGTAACTTTCGCATTTAGACTGTAATTGGCTTTAAATTCCAAAGGTCCATTGCTAATGATATTCAGAGCGCTTTAATTAAAGGGACACTGTCAAGCACTTCCTTTATAGCTTTCCTTTCACGCGTGCTCTCGGTTGTAATACCAATTTTTTTTTTTTTTTTTTTTTTTTTTGCTGTGAGCTTGAAGGTAATAATTAAAGTAATTCTCTGCTGATTTTGTCCTTTTCTATTTGGCAAACTTTGATCCATTATTATTTTTCAATGGAGATGAGATTAACAGGGCCACTTTTGTTCCGCGATCGTTCCGGTTCAATACGGCCCCCGATTGCGCTGGGATCTCGGCGCCCTCGTGCCGGTGGCAGCGCTTGGTGGTGACATTGATGCCGCTTTGGGGAGGGCAGTGACATTGATGCAGCTTTGAGGGAGCTGCTGAGGCAGCCGCAGGAGCTCGTGCTCCACCTTAAAGAATCTCTGAGCTGTCTGATCCACTGTTGGGAAGAACCCGACTCTCTGGTGAAAGGTGGGGTTTAGGATTGCTCAAAGTGAAATGAAGATAAGCCTCCCCTCTCCCTCGCTAGGAAAGCCCATCTTTTGTATATGTAACAGTGTTTTCTGATGGAAGAAAATGTATTTGCAAGGTGTCAGCTCATGAAAGAAGCCATCTCATGATCTAAGTTACAAAGACGCTCAGCTCTAAGCTGTCTCTTCAGTTTTCAACTCCAGACTTAAATTGGGGATGAATAATTTGTCTAGGACTTCAAACTCCCCGGCTTCCCTGCTTGTTAAAGGGGAATAAACAGGGCTGAGGGATGGCAGCTGACTGGCCTGCAGTCAGGGGCTGCTGCAGCAGCTCCTCTTGCTTTGTGCTCTTCCCTCCCCACGCGTCTCCTCCATCAGCGTGGGGGATGCTCGCCCTGCCCGTGGCCTTTTCCCTGAAAGCACTGCCTGGAGCAAAGCTGTGCTTGTGGGGTGAACATGAACCCACTCAGGGCGTGGGTGGGATGGAGCAGGAATGTTTTCCTGTTCCAGGCAGCGATGTGCGGCCCATTAGCCTCGGGACCCTGTGAGATGGCTCAGGAGGGAAAGGCTGACCGACCAAAGATCTGTGTATTCACCAGCCGCTCTTTCGTCTTCCCTGGAGCAGCCAAGTGTGGAGAGGGCTATTTAGATCTGAGAGGATAAGGCAATAACCATTTTAAGAAAGATATTCGCAGTGGGTCAAATTTTAAACAATGAGAGTGTTTCCACATGGCAGCCTCTGCCAATTATTGCTTGTAATTGCTTTCCCTCCGGTGCTGCCTTTGCCCTTTCTCTTTTACGGGAGCTGCCCTCCCCTGTCCACTCCACGTGGCTTTCTCCCACCTCCCACTGGGCTGGAGCACGTTTGCAGCAGTTTTTTTCAGACACTGTAAACGGCTCGATTGCATCTAGAGGGATAAAGGGTTCCTGCTTTTCCTGCTTCCTCGGTTATTTGGCAGCTGGTTACGGCAGCAGCAGTGAATTCACTCAAGGTTCATGTTGAGGTGTAGCTGAGGTCTGAGCTGAGGGAACCAGCAGCTTGTTTTCTCCAGGCAGGGACTGAAGGTGCCAGGTGATGTGTCTGAGGGGCTCAGGGCTTTCTGGAGGGTCCTGTGGCACCGTGGACAGGGAAGGGTGCTGGGTGTTGAGGCGTTGTGGGTGAGCACACAGATCCTCACCGTGGTCGTGCCAGAGGAGGATTTATGACAGACACCAGAGACCACGTGAACCTACGCCAGGACAAGCCAGCTGGGCTTTGAATCTGTAAACACCCACAGCACCTCTTCTTGAATCCAGCACTGCGAATTTTGGGATTGCTTCCCTTGGCGGGTGGAGTGACAGCCTGGCTGTGTCCTCTGCTGAGCCACCAGCCCTCGAGGCCACGCTCCCGTTTAGCCCATTAAAACCGGCTCTCGTTTTCCCTGCTGAATCAATTTCTAAGTCTTTAAACGGTACCTTCCTTGTGCTAATCATACAATAGGACTACTAATGAATGTCTCAATTATTTAATGTTTGAATCGAGCAATTATTTTCTTGAGGTAGCAAATTGAAGTTTTCAGGAGGAAAAATACCATCTCGCCCCCCCCTTTTTTTTTCTGCTACATAATTAAGTAATTGTATAGCCAGTGATTTAATAGCTACAAGATCAGGAGTGACATATTTTATTCATTTTAAGCAGGACTGTTTCTCATTCCTCCCCTTTCTGTCTAGGAGCAGCCCTTGCCACCCTCTGGGGAAGGCTGGGGAAAAGCTGCAAAGCTTTACCCTTGCCTCTGTCAAGTTTCTTTCTGTGTTTAAAGATTTTTCTCTTCTGTGCTGAGCTGCCTCTGCCATTGGCTGCCGGCGGGTGCTTTCCCGGGAGTCCGTGGAGGGTTGTTTTGGAGGATGGATTTGCTGCCCGTCACCACCACCAGCCTGCGTCCCACCCTCTCCGTGTGCCGCGTCTGATGCACTCGGGTGCTCCCATTTTTGGGGGGGCATATTTGGAGGGAGGAGAAGAGCTGAGGCACTGAGTATTATTTAACTGGGAGCTGTTTCTGCACCAGTGATGGCAGGAGCCCCCCAGGGAGTGCCCCGGTCAGGGGATTTCTCTCCCTTCGGAGCAGACACCCAGCCCTGGCGCAGAGCGTTTGTCACACATCATCCCCGACGCGCTGTCGGAGAGACATGCGGAGTGACAGTCGCGCTGGTGGAAACCTCTCTGCTTGTTTTAAATAAATAAAGAAGTTAATCACCAGGGAATTACCGTGCTCAGATGTTGAGACATCCTGGGGATGAAAAGAAGTGTCTAAGGAACAGGAATATTTAGTGTCGACTGAGCGTCTACCTGGATTCCCCTTATTTGTGTGCGTGTCAGCTGTGCGGGGGGATCTGTGCCGGAGAGCAGAAGGGCTGGGTGGCTGTCTGGACAAAAAATTCACCTTCCCTGCCTGCTTTCCATCCACTGGTGCTGTGGTTCCTCCAGAGCCAGTTGCTGTAGATGGGTAATTTCTTCTGGTGGGACTCATCTGTAGCTTGTTTGTAGGAACATGCTTGGGAGTAGAGACTTTTGTAGCCGTAAAATGTCCTGATAAAAAATGGATGATGTGTGATATCCCCGTTCTCCTGGCAGAGCCAGAGTCCCGGGCAGGCTGTGATTGCTCCCTCCTTGGATGAATGCAGCGTTAAGCTGTGCTCCCGGCGTGAGCGTTCGTGACCGTGAAGCCGAAATGGGCCTTTCTTGGCACCATCCCCCAGATTTGAGACAACTTCCCAACAGCACGGGTGTGCGAGAGCGCTGGCAGAGAGGGAGCACAAATGTGCTGTGAATAGGCATCGGAGGGAATTCATTAACGGGACCTAATTAGCAAATTCTAAGTGGCAGCGCTCAGCTGAGGAGCGGGGCTGGGCGGATGCAGTCGCGGCGAGCATCCCATCGGCCGGGTGGGTGCGAGGCAGGGATGTGCGCCCAGGAACACGCAGGTGCCTTCTGGAAAAAGCCACTTCGGAAGGAATGAGGTGTGAGCTGCAGCCACACAGCCCCGGCCCGGCCGTGCCGCTGCCGGCAGTGACAGAGCCGCTGTCTCCCGTGACAGGGTTAAACTCCTGTGACGGTGAGTGATTACTGGCCCGATGACAAATGAGCCGAGGGCTGCCGTGGCATTGCAAGTAGTTTTTCAAGGGCTCGGTCTTCTGTTAAAGAAATAGTGACTTGTAATTATTTAGTTAAAACTTTGTGTCAGGGGCTGGTGCTTCTGCAGCATGGCGTGTCTCTCCAGTGTCACCTTTCTCACTCTGTTTGAAGCCCCCTCAGATCGGCCTTGGTGGCCTCACCACCAGGCCCTGGGGGTGACACAGCCCTGAGAGGTGGCGGCCACTCTGAAACCCAAGCAGGAGTGGTGGCGATGTCTTCACAACCTTTCCCAGGTAGTTTCCACTGCTGCTTTCTGGTGTCCTTATTTAACACGCACATTGTAATTAAGAAGAATTTCCTGTACTCCTCTGGGGCTCGCGAGAAATTTGAGAGCTGGAGGGTTTTGTGTGTTATGTTAACACGCTTGTTAAAAAGGAGAGGCCTCCTCAGCGGAGCTGAACGGAGCCCAGATACCAGCTGGGACAGCTGTAATGTTGGAGGACCTTTGGGAAGCACAAGTGTGGGATGGATTCCTATGTTCAGGAGCGATGCCGGTGGAAAAGGAGGAGGGGAGGTCAGGTTCCTTCACTTTGGGTCTGATTAGAGAGCTCGGGTGGCCACAACCAGCATGTGGGTTGCCTTTATTCCATGTCGTGGGGCAGGGTGGCTCACCTTCATGGTTGGCACTGAATTTGGGGAGACCTGGTGGATGCTAAATGTCCTGGCTGTCCATTCCTGGTTATCCTGGACCACTGGGACACATGCACAGCAAACCTGCCCTTATAAACCATTGAAATCAGTCTTCAGCCTGGGCGTGGCTCTGCATTCCTCCACCCAAAAGAGTTCAGCTGGTCAGTTTGGTGGCCGTGGGCATGGCCACAGTACCACGCTGATGGTCTTTGCTTCCCAAAGCCTCCTGAAAGTTTTGGAGTTTGTGGCTTGGGATTCAGCCCATCCAGGTGCTTGCTGTGAGCTCTCTGGCCCTGGGGACTCCCGAGCTGTAGAGTTGTGGAGCCTGGCCAGGAGGGTGCAAATGTCCTGCTGGTGGCCTGGGGCCTTTCTTTGGCTGGAAACTTTTAGAGTCAGTCACCATGGGTGGATGTGGAATCACAGAATTGTTCAGATTGGAAAAGACCTTTAAGATCCTCAAGTCCAGCCACCACCAAGTTCACCATTAAACCGTGTCCTCAAGTGCCACATCCACATGGTTTTTTAACGTTTCCAGGGATGGTGACTCCACCACCTCCCTGGGCAGCCTCTTCCAGTTTTACAGCCCTTTCTGTGAGGTAATTTTCCCAACATCCAATGTAAACCTCCCTTGATGCAACTTGAGGCTGTTTCCTCTTGTCTGTCGCTTGTTACCTGGGAGCAGAGCCCGACACCCACCTGGCTCCACCCTCCTTTCAGGCAGTTGTAGAGAGCAACAAGGTCTCCCCTGAGCCTTCTTTTCTCCAGGCTGAATTTCAGCTGAAATCTCAGCACGCTGCTGATGTTTGGGCAGAGGAAGGGGCTGTTTTTTTCTTTAAGTACCAGCTTGCTTAGGTTTTACTCTTGCTTTCTTTTTAGTTCAGCTTTCCACAGCAGTTACTGATAGTGTTAAGAGCTACTCAGGGATCAGGTAGGAAAGAAAACCATGATGAGGCTTCACCTGGGACCAGTCTGCCCTTTCCCCTCATGGCTCTGCTGCTGCAGTTGCCCCTGACTGTGTGCAGCTGTGCGCAGCTGTGCTTCTGCACTGCAGCCCCAAGACCTGCCGGCCTCCCAGCAGGGCTTCTCCCACAGCTGCTGTGCTGCGGTGGCGACAAAGCCTGGATTTATGTGTTGTGACTTCCCCTGGCCTCTTCTGCAACTGGTTCTTGCCTCTTGGCTATGAGTGACCCCGTCCCTGACACCTCCCTGAGCGCCTCCGCTGCCGCCAGCGCCGGCCGAGTTCCGAGTGTCCCCGGCCATAACCGTTACCAGATGTTCACACGTCTGGAGGTGCCGTGGCCGGGGCTCCATCTCTCACGCCTCATTTCACGAGGAACAGTTGTATTTTGCAAAGTTAACTCCACTCCCTGAGTCTCTCTGTGGCCTCACTGTGCCGTGCACTCGCCTATTCCAGCAGCCGCTTCCCACGGTGGGGCACTGGGGTATGCTGTGCTTCTGCACTGCTGTGCTGGGAGCATCCAGCTGTGCTCGTTGGCTCTGTTTTGGGCGTCTGAGTGGGGTTTAGGGCTGGGGACTGTCAGAGGGAGGCTGTTTTAAACTCCCATCCTCTCCAGTGACTTTGCCCCCAGCTGAGCTCCATGGGGAGCGTGTCTGTGTTGACAGCACTGGGCACAACGGGCGGTGCCTGGGTGGACAGAGGTGACCTGTTGGCAGGGAAAGGACAGCCTGGGAATCCACTCTGGTGCCAAAGAAAAGCAAGAACGTTGTGTTTTTAAACATTCCCCACACGCAAGGCTTTTGCTTGCCTGCGTCGCAGTGATCTCAATTTAAATCCTAAATAGATGTGAGTTAAATAACTTCTTGGAGTTGTCATTAAAGGCTCCTTCTCGGGTTTGTTTCTGTTTCTCCCTGAAGGTGAAAGCTGCAGGAGTCCCCAGTTATCTTAATTTCACCTTGAGTGTTTTTGGCTGCAAACTTGTGGTGTTTGGCTTCGAAGAGATGATAAAATCTAAGATTTCACTTGTGAAGGCTTCACTCTGCTGCAAATCCCTGTTGAATGAGGAGTGCGGGATCAGACCCCTCATTTAGATCAATGGTTCAGGAAGGGAGAAAAAAGAGAGATGAACTTGGAGCCTGTGAAGAAAACCTGGATGGGGGGGAAGGGAGGAGGGGTAGAGCTGAGTTAATGGAAGAGAGATATCTCCAGCCTGGAAATGGATGAAGGGAAAGGGAACGTATCTCGCTTCGTCCTCCTGGGATTAATTTTGAATATCAAACGCTTGATCTCGAGCCGTTCCTCAGGCAGCCGGTCATGTTTCTGTGAAAGCTGTATTTTGAAAAGAATTTTTCTGATGCTTTAAAACAGAGGAAAGCAAAGCAAATGACCTTATCCTGCTTTGCATTATGTCACACTCGATGATATTCTTTTGCAGTACTTGCAGATAGCTTGACACATCGAGGCAGACAGCCCCTTATTATTAAATCTGTTTGCAAATGTGCTCAGATTGCCCTTCACATCCACCCCTGGTTATGAGCGGTGGCAGCCCGTGGCTGCAAATCCCAGGTCCCCACAAACACCCACCTTCTCCACGCCTCCCCACTGAGCTTGTCAACACTTTAGGAATTAATAAAGTGTCCTGTGAGAAAAGGAAAGGGCTTTCTTCCCCCGCCTGGGAGGGATGAAGGGTAATGCCTCCTTCCTGTGGGTTCCCCTCCTCCACGGCTCTCTGGGCTCCTCGCTGAGCTGCTGACCTTAGGAATGTTCCTGCGACTGGCACGGAGGGACCCGGTCCCCGCTCAGCTGTGTCACGTCTCCCCGCGGGTCACATCAGGCCAGCGCCGCCGCTTCCCGCGGTCGGTGAAAGCTGAACCAAGAGTGCCTCACGCTGCTGAGCCGGGCTATTGCTGCAGCCCATCCTCTCCGCACGCTGCAAGGATCCCGCGTCCTGCAAAAGGCCTCGCTGCTGGTTCTGATTTCCGGCCTTTCCCCGGTAAATCCTCTGTGCGGAGCACCCCCGCTGTCAGCATCGCCTGATGTGCCCCCGGCGGCAGCCGTGGCAGGGAGGCAGCGATGCTTGGCTTCCCTGGGAGCTCAGGGGGAAAGTCCTCCCAAGAGGAAACGGAGGGAAAATTTTCTTTGCTGAATACAGGCCGTTGGTAATTGGCCCCAAACCTCTCCGGGGACCTGCCATTAAATAAATACCAGGCTGGCCAAAGCCACAAATGGGTCAGACTCCCAGGGGTTTTTATTCAGCCTCCATTCAGATCCTAATGGATTTTTATCCTACAAGCTGGTCTTTGGGATTTGATGTTTGTGTTCACATCTGCTGCTGTTGCAACACACCTGATAATCCCTGGGATCTGTGGAATTGCTCCCTGCACCACTGGGAGCTCGTGGCAGAGGCTCCCAGGGCAGTTTGGGCATTTCTTCTGAGGCACTCACTGTCTGTCTCCTCCAGCCTTGTCGGCTTTCAGTGTCAGTGAATCTGTGCTTTTCCTTATGGGAGGATGAATAAAAGGCACCACTTAACCTTGTTTTTTTGTTTCGAAATGTTTTTCTCCTTTCTCATTCTCCTCTTGAATGATCCACCCCCAACTTTTTCATTAGGTATGGAAATGTGTTTAGGACCACATTTTTTCATTGTTGTTTTCCTATTCTCCTTACACACATCTGTCTGTCCAATGCTGAAGGTGACATTGCAAGTTGACAATGTTGTTTTCTTCCATGAAAACACCACAATATTTTCATTTACTGTTCTCTCTCCGTTTCTCTCAGTGTCTTGCTTTCTCGGCCACCATTGTCTGTTGATCAGATGTTTTTGTTAAGTTGTCCAGAGTGATGTGTGGGTTTTTTCCTTCCCCTGAGTGGTTACAATTAAGTTAGAATCCATCAATGTGTATGAGTTGTTGGCAATGTTGCTTTTGATAGGCATTACCTTGTACTTGTCTGTATTAAATTTCAGCTGTCATTGTTTTCTTAATTGCCTGTGTTAGATAATGTTGAATTTCCCACAGTCCTCTCCTCCTGACGAAAATGAATAGCATTTGTATCACAAATGCTTCAAACTTGACACCTTTTTTCCCCCATGCCATTTAAAACTTCACCCTGGCTTGGCTGATTTAATTTGCTATCAGTTTCTCCTATTTTGAGGCATTCCTTTCTTTCCTTTCCCTCTCTCTGTCTCTCTGCTGCCCTGTCAGCTTTGGGGGGTTTCCTCCGTGGTAGGAGGTGTTTTGCACACCTCGGATTTAGCCAGGATGGGTGAGGAAAGCTCCGTTTCCCTAAAGGTGAAAGGGTGAAGGTGTAGCACAGGTGGTGCAAACCCTTCAGGAGCTCTGGGATACGGGTTTGGGTTGTTAAACCAGGATTTTCTCAGCCGTGGTGACTCAAATCCAGCTAATCCGTGTGTGGTCTCGTGTCCTCCTGGCCACATCAGTGTAATTTTTGGGACCTGCCTGATACAGGAGTGGGAGAGCCGTGATTCGGGAGATCTGGCTTCTTACTTTCTGCTCTCCCACACCCCTGCTCTGTATGGATCTTGACAAGCTGCTGTTCTTCTCCAGCTGCTGCTCGCTTTGTGTACTTTGCTTGTTCAAATGACATCCCCTTCACAAGGCATCTGCAGGAAGATGGTTTTCATCTTCGGAGCCTGCTGCTTCTTCAGGGGTACTGCTTATTATTTATTACGACATTTTTGAAGGTCTAATAAATAATAACAGCTTTTCTTGAAAGTATTGTTGCCTTCGTCAAAGGACTCTAATAGATTAGAGAGGGGACACTTTACTTTCTAAAAGCCACACTGTGCCACTTCACGCTCATCCAGAGAGTTTATTATAACTTTCAAACCCCTCATTTAACAAGTTTACTTACTGCTGAAGTAAGCCTTTGAAGTCTGGAATTATCTGTTCACTTCGAAAGCATGGAATGATCATTTCCATGCCAGCAAAAAATTACTGAGTGAAATTGGGTGATAATTTTAGTCTTAATTTGGTTTTCAGTCTATGAAAGTTTCCCGATATTTTTAAATGATGTGAAAGGATCTCCTCTATTCCGTGTTGCCCAAAATAGTCTACTGCAGCAAATGAAAGCATTTGGTAACTTGGCCTTTGTGAGAGCTCTGTATGGCTTTTCTCCCTTTGAAACACCTCTTTGAGGAAGAACTGGATGCCACATGAGCAGGTTGGCAGACCAGACCTTCAGAAGGGGCTGGAGGACCATAAAGAGGTGGAGGGACCTCTGGCATCGCTCCCAAGGCAGATGAAAGGCACAGAGAGAGTTTATGAACCCATCTGCAGGAGGAAAGCAGCAAACTTGCCAGTTCAGCGAGCGCAGTTGAATCCTTCCCAGTCAGGGTAGATCCAAAGTTAATCGCTCAGAGGTCTGTTGGTATTTTTATCCCTGCATTTATATTTTATGGAACCATCTGGTCCCATTAAAGCTTTCAAAGTCAGCTTAGATTGAATTGAGTTTCCCGGGAACTGAGAAGAGGAGGAGTGAGAGTAGGTGAGGTGAGGGGATGCAGGAGGTCTCACTGCAGGGCGAGCACTGACAAACAGGCGGTCAGGGGGAGAGGGATGAGGCCAGTTTGGAGCACAGCATTTAAACCCTGAGTGGTGACGGGGCTCCTTGCTGTGCCTGCCCTGGAGGTTCCTGGTTTTCCAGCTGGGACCTTCCTGTCCAGTGAAACACCATCAGCATCTTTTCCTCTGGGGTCACTCGGAGAGAAGGAGACCTTGTAACTCGTCGTGAAAGCAGTGGTGACAACTTGAGAAATGGCTTCAGCAGCAGGGAGTGCCCTTCCCGGGCAGGAGCTGGGGAGAGTCACTCCAGGGCATTAAAGTCTCCAGCTGGGTCCCATCGACCGCCCCAGCCTGGTGCTGTGCACCATGTGGTCCAGGAACTCATGCCCACATTTCCACCCCTCTCTCATCAGCTTTGCAAAGCTGGGGAGGGAGCTGCCCTTGGGAGAGGAGCTGCAGCCCTGGCAGGGGACTGCTCCGTGCTCGGGCCGTCGCTGCTGTGCTCCAGCGGTGCCAGTCCTGAGAGCGGAGCAGCTGCTGACTCATCCAGACTTGGAGCTTTCCCCTCCTCGTTCCGGTGTTTGCTCGCTCGGAGCCTGCCGGTCCCTTCCCCATCCTGCACCTTGCCTTTCCAGGGCTATGGCCTGGAAAAACAGGAGTGGAGGGGCGTGCATGGAATCATTTTCCTTCTGCTCAGCAGCACTGGTGGCTTTCCCAGGGCTGGCCCGGCTCACACCGAGCCTCGGTGGCGCTCCTGGAGGATTTGGCTGGGACACGGTCCTGCCTTACCCACTCGGGATGTGAGTGGATACTGTGTGAATCACTGCTGGTCTGTGTGTTCCCAACCTGTTAGGGGATGGGAAAGGAATTTGGGGGTGTTCTGGTTTTTAGGAGCACCTCAGGTGCCACAGCTATCCAGGAACAGAAACCTTTGTCTTTCGGCTGCGAGCAAAACTGGCTCTTGTTAGATGGAGCTGATGGTTCCCCACACGTCTGAAAGGCACGAGCCACCACTTCTATTGATCTCTTCCAGAGAATAACTTGCATTTGCTCTGTAAACACTCCTGCAGCCCCCTGTGATTATTTTCAAACACCCCTAACCCGAATCCATCGCTTGCTGCTGCCCAAGGATCTCGCAGCACCGTCGGATGGCAACTCCTCGCTCTCCAGAGGATTGGAATGAGTGTCTGAAAAGCCCCTTGAGATGCAGAAGAAGGTGCTTGCTGCACCTGCTGTTTTCTTGGGCAGAGGGAGACTTTTGCAAACCCGGGGCGCCTCCTGTTTGCAGGAAGGGATATTTTGTGGTGATAACTTGGCCCAGCTTATCGTGGTCACAATTTTCCCTCTTGCCCCCAAGTACCTTGGAGCTGCTGATAATGCCATGGCTTTGGGACAGCTGCTCTTGAGTGTGTTAGATTTGAGTGAATAATTCATGGGAGCAATTTATTCATTGAATTCACCAGTCTCAAGCTTGGGGTATGTCTGCTGGGCAAGTTGTTATTTCCTTCAATTTATTAGTGGTGGAGTAATATGCCGATATACATTGAGACTTCTGTGTCAGAAAACATTTGTAATTCAGAAATCTGGGCTGGCTGGTGAGCTCAGAGGGGCAGGTGAGGGATGGGGTCCTCCCCTGAGAGGCTGCTCTGAGTTTTTTGGGGAATGCATCCTTCGGAAAACTCTTTGCTGATCCGCCCTGCTCTGTTGGGTGTGAGGGGCTCTGGGTTTGGGAGGCAGAGGGGCTGAAGCTGTTAATAGCCTTAAACCAGCGTGTGCACAGGGCTTTTCATTCACCCTCTGCTCCTCAAAGGCTGGGGGAATTGGAACTCCTGTTATTATTTAAGTGGCTCTCCAGCTGCTCCTTCTCATCCTGTCATCTCCCTGCCTGTCTTTGATTAATGACTGGACCATCCATTCCAGTGCTTCCCTCTCTCCTTCACTTAATTCCCTATTTTTTCCCCCCTTTCCCCTCCACTTCTATTTTTTTCCTCACACAAACTGCTGATCTAAATGTTCAAAATAAATTATGCTGAATAATGGATGAAGGCAGCTGCATAATTTATGGTGCCACAGGGTGAGGCGAAGCCCTGTGTGCTCTTCCTCTGCTTCTTGCCCCCTGTGCCATCCCATGCCCTTTCTTCGAGCAAGCTGAGGAGCTGGTGGCACCAGGTTTGCCGGTGGCTGCTCTTCAGATCCCACTTTCAGTCAGAGAAAGGATTTAATACCGCAGGATTACGCACCCAGGGGTGTTGTGACCATGGGAGATGCGAGGTGCTGATGTTCAGCCCATCAAAGGTCGTCCCTGCCTGCTGGGGCAGAGGTAATGGGTTTAATGAGTCACCCCACGACGTTCCCCTCCTGCCTTTCTGCAGCGGGGTGGTGCTGCTGGAAAAGGCTTTAAAATCAGGTGGAAGGGGTGAGTTTCTTCCTTTTGAGGTCTTGGTTTGCCCCAAGTGTCAGTGTGAGAAAGTCTGCTGTTGGTTAGCATGATTCATTCTGGCAGGCTGAGGCAATTTCTTCTGACTTTTATATTATATTCAGAATTTCTCTCCATAAGGATATCAGATATAATTATAATATGTTGAAATGAAGTACTTCAACCTTATCAAAAATAACATTTTGATAATTTTTCGCTGAAAATGTCAACACAATCAATAGGTTCTTGCAAATGTTTTCATTTCATTAAACTCAGCAGATTGTTCTGCTGGCATGTTTTAACCCACACTAAATATCCTTTTTTCCATATTGGGATGAACTTAGATAATAAGGTTACCTTTACAAAGCCACATGGTGATGAAGTAGAGCTTTTTAGCAGCAGCCCTCCATGTTCCTTATAAAAGGATGAAAGAGTGGCAGAGATGACTGAGACAGTGAGGGAGAGAAAAAAGGAGAGACAGAGAGACATCATTTTTCCCTCTCCAAGTTTATTATCCCATCCGTTTGCCTCTTTCTCTGATGTCTTGTCCGTCAGCCGCTAAAACCTAATTCCGTGAGAAATAAATACAACTTGAGTAAATTAAGGGAAAAGGCTGCACAGAACCCAATTACTCTCTGTCCCCCGGACGCTTGGGAACAGAGTTGATTTCCCTGTAATGAACAATGCGCTGAGTGACAGCCTGGCAGAATGAGCCATGGTTTCAGCCGGGGGCAGATGTGGGGATATGGCGTAGTTAGGGAGGGTTCTGTCCGTGGAGGTGGAGATGCGGGGATACAGGAGCCTTCTCCAGCTCCTCTGTCTGGCTTCCCAGAGAGATCACCTTGATTGTGGAAACCATTTGTTGCTACATCTGGGAGCAGCAGAGGCGGTTGAAGGTGCCCCAGTGTTTCCTTTCCGAGTCTCCAGGTTGCATTTGCTTGAAGGTCTCAGTGTTGTGCAGGCAGAGCCTTCCTCTGCCAGGAGGGAAGTTCAGGAGGGCCACAGCAGGCACGGAGCGCTGCCTTGCAGCCTCTGGAAGGAGTTCAAAAAGAGGAAAACCCAAATGTATGTGGGATCTGTAAAGTGGTGTGGCTGAGGAATTAACCTGGGACTCAGGACTCAGCCCTGCTCTGTCGCAGCCCTGGCTGCGTGACCTTCAGCAAATGGCTTTGCAGTCTGCCTCTCTCTTCCCCAGCAGCACATCATTTTGTTCACTCCTCTCCTCTGATTGCAGGCAGCTCTGGTAAAAGATTTTGTTCCTCTGTATGTGTATTGAACTTGGCACAAAAGCTACTCGTTCCAGCTGTTGCTGTAATAGGTGTGGGGAGCTTTGTGAGGAGTGCTGGAGTAGGGCAGGAGGGAGCCTGGGCTGAAACCTCCGCTTGGTTTTTCTTCTGTGCTCGTAGGACTGAACCCAAGAGCTTAAGAGAAGCAGAGGTGAGAGTGTGCGCTGGCATTAAGATTTTATGGGGCAGTGCCCGGGGTGCCAGTCTCGTGTAACACGGGGATCGATGCGGCCGCGGTGACGCTGCTGGTGCGGAGCTGACGGTGTCTGCTGTTACCGTAAACGAGGACAAGCAGATTTTGCCTGTTCCGTTTGCCTCTTCGCGTGCACAGGCTCCTTCTCGCGCAGCTTCCCGAGTGCTCCTGCGGCCCCGCAGGGATTCTCCGGGGTGCTGGACTGGAAGGGCTATCGCCGCGCCCGGCCCCGCTGTGGGCTTGTTTTAAGTCGGAGCTGCCTGCGGCGAGGCTGAGGCGGCACAGCTTGTTTGCAGGAGCCGTGGTGGTGCAGCGGGTAATGACTGCTCGGGAGAAGGAACTTGCGGTGCTTTATTATGCGGAATATCCAGGCGGTGAAAGACAGCTGCTGCTGCTGCTCTGCGCAGTATTATACCCCCATAATCAATATTGGGGAGGAGGAACTGCTGGGCAACCTGTTCCCTATTATGGGCACTTAAGCAATGCTTGGGTTGACAAAGAACCTTGTAGCAACTGCAGGCAGCACATGTTCAACATGCTCCTCATCTATCAGGGAGCGATCCAGCCAAAAGCCCAGATGCTCTTGACAGCTAACTTTGGAGAGGAGCTGGTGACAAAGCAGCCTTTCAACCACAGGAGCCTCCTTTTCCTCTGGATACTTGGGGATCAGCTCTGCCTGAGCCTCGAAACCTGGAGCAGGGAGACCGATGGCGGTGTGCAATTCAGTCCCTAAATATCACCCAAGCGGGTGGCTGGAGTGCTGAGATCTGATGTCAGGTGTGAGGGACCCAGAGCCAGGACTGCTGGGCTGTTTCTCTGGCCCTGCCACTGATTCATTTTGACTTTCAGCAAGTCATTTAATCGCTCAGTAATTAATGCTATTCATACAGCTAAATTGAGTACTGCTAGGTACGTGAGCTCTCGCTGCAGGCACACTGTGGCCATTCAAAAAAATCACAGCAACACCTAGAATAGAAGAGAAGGTGTTTGATTTCAAAGCGTCCTGGGCTGCCACTTGAATCCTTCTCATCATGCACCTAAAAAGGGCCCGTGGCAGATCTCTGAAAGGCTCCACTTCCTTACTGCAGGAAGGAGTGATGCCCACGGGCCAGAGCTGGGAAATCCATCGCCTACCTCAGCAAATAAGTGTTAATGAAGTTCACAGGGAGTCTGGGAGGGATGGTGGTAGGAAACAGCAGATGATTCCTGCTGTTTTAGCATTGATCTCCTCCCTGACCCGTTGGTTTGAAGCTGGCGCAGCAGACCCAGGACCTTGGCTCCTGTGCTGCCGTGACCTCCTGCTCTCCGGATCCGTGCCCGTTTAACCGAGGAGCTGCCGGAGTCAATCAGAGCCAAGTGTTTGCAAGCAGGGCCAGTGCCTGGTGCTGGGTGTTTTTATTAGCTCAGTACAGACTGCAGCAGAGCACTTATTGATTCCCGTGATCCACTGCCATCAGTAACATCATTTGTACACTTTTGGGGAGGCAGGAGTGGTAGCAAAGGCTGCTGCACGATCCCAGTCACTGGGGCATTCAAATTACCTTTACTGAGAGGAGTATGTGCTGTCTGAGACTCGACTCCAGGCTTGGCTGGGTCAGGAAGGGCTTGGAAAGCAGTGAGTGAGTACAAAGAGCTGCAAACTCTGTCTTTGCCCACAACCCAGGGCACGTGGCTTTGCCCAGGGGCTGGAGGCCATGTGCATGCTGCTTAACCTCTGTGTTACAAGGCAAAATGAGAGACCTCTTGCGTTTTTATCTGCCCTGCCTTGAACTGACGCTGCCTGGAGAGGCTTTCTTGTGCTCACAATAAGTAAAATGAAAGATCTTTGGACCTTTAGCTGCAGGGCTTTGCTTAAATTCCCCTGTACTTATTCTTGCTCCTGGCAGACCCCGGTAATTGCGCTGCGTCTCTCTGTATTTATGCAGATATATTATATATCAATCTGCTACCAAGCACATCAATTTCTTGACCAAACCTGCTGTTTGGGAGTCCATTAAGGATGTTTTGTTGACCAGATGTGGCCCCGAAAGGGAAGAGCTGCCCCTTTTCAGCTGTTGTGGATGTGGGTGAGGGATGTGAGGGAGCGGGGATGGAAATATCTGCGGTTCTGTGTGCACACAGAATGGCTTCTGGGAAGCTGGGATAAGCATCTTGTTCCTTCAGCTTTTGAAAACGGCAGATCTCTATCACTCAGAGATATTCACCTAAATAGTGGCAGTAAATCCACGGGGTCCTCTGGGGGAGCAATGGACTTTCTGCAAAGTCAGGGCAGTTTAACTGGAATTTACAAACCCACCCGGGATTTTGGGTCCGTGCTTTGTTTGAATGGGAATTCAGCAGCTGCGTTCCCTGAATGGCTCAGAAAGTTTGTCTGCATGCTTTCCAAAAGGAGGTTTTACAAAAATGTGGAAAACCACCAGTAAAACGTGTTTTGCCACAAAAAAACCCAGTGAATTTTGAATGGCTGGCTTTTAACTTATTAGCAGCTGTGGGATGTTGTGGCCCAGCAGAGGAAATAAAGCTCCAGTTATCCCCTTCAGTGCAACTTTTACCTCCTAAAGAGATGTCAAATTGTCCGGTACAATTTAAGAACACATAAATCCACGTGCATTTTTTTTTTCCTTGCTACTTTTGTAGTAAAACTGTTTCGATTGCTGTTTACTCCTAGAGATGCTAAATTGCATTTAGAGGGAGGAGTTAGGGAAAGGAAGAAGGGGAAAGGTGGTAGCAGAGATAGAGCCTGTGAATTAGCTGGGCTGGAGGGAGTGATCCGGGCTACTCCACTCATCCTTATTATCCACACATCAACTTTCTGTCCCCAAGGCCACACTGCCAGGCCATTTCCACAGTGTTCTCTTCAAATATACCTTCCTGTGCCTCCAGTCTCTCCCTGGCTGGAGGTGTTGATGTCTGGAGGAGTAATTACTCCGGGGATAACACCGGGCTCCGAGATGGACTGGGAGCCACCTGACACTGTCTTGCCTCTGGTCCTGCCCTCCGTGGGGAAATTTTAAGCATGTCGGAGCGATGGCTTTGCACAAATTCCCAGCTGACGGGACGCGTGTTTGGGCCGCCTGGCTGGTCGGGAATTCATTAGGAACTTTTGTGTTTGCAGCTGTCTCTCGGATTATATCTTTATTGATCCTGCCTGCCCATGGCCAATGGGAAATATGTGGAAATGATGAAGCTCTTCTGAAGGGGAGTTCATAATCTTGCTCAAACAAAGCCAGGCCCCCAGAGAGAGGGATGAATGGCCTGTGTGTAGCCTATTTTGAGATGATATGGCTATCACATCTTGTTCCCCTTGTTTTACTGGGATAACATTCAATTACCCCTGCCAACAGCAGCTTCCCGTAAGGGTTGTTGAGACAGCTAATTGCTTGCCCCACTTACTCCAGATGAGAAATACAAGGCAGCTCTGGGGCCACGAGGATCACTGGGAATGGCACCAGTTTTAGGACTGCACAGGTCCCCCCAGCTCTGCCATGGCTTTGCTGCTTGACCACGGGAAATTTCACTTCATTTTGTGGCAGGGCCTGAGAGAAAGGCCATGGGTGCTGTCTGGGAGATTGGGGAGACGCCAAGTTAAGCTGGAGTTTGTGCTCCCTTAGCCTCAGCAGTGGGTGGCCCTTCCTGAGTCTTGCTCTGGGGGCACACAGGAGGACGAGGTGGTGGCTCTGTGGAGTGCAGAGAATTGTTTGGGCTGTGCTGCCCTCCCTGCCAGGGCTGCACAGCCGCTGCCCGTTGTCAGCATCTTCGGCAGGGAAGCCTCTCCTCCGCAGCCCGCGTGGCTCCGAGCGAGCCGGGGCGGAGCTGTCAGCAGGTAACAGCTTTCACTCGCTGTTCTGTGCAGCAGCCCAGAGCAGCACAGCCCGAGCAGCCCCTATCGATGCCTGACAGCACCTTCCCCTTCGTACACCCGAGCAAGGAGACAACTTGTGAGACAACTGCACTTAGCCCCTGCCAAAGCCAAGCGCCGGAGAAGTCCCTGATGTATTTAGAGAAACACACTGTCTTGCTGTGTCTGCTTTGGAGAAACCTCGCTAATCCTTCCTGAAAAGCCCAAAGGGGGATCCAAAGCAGCTTTTCATTAGCCAGACAAGCCCTACAAGTTCCCCAGCAAAATACATACAAGGGAGGGATGCTGCTGCGGGCGGAGTGACGGAGGGGAGGGGAGGGATGGGATGGGCAGGGAGAGGGATGGGATGGGCAGGGAGAGGAATGAGAGTGCTGCCCTTGCATCAGAAAAGGCTGGGAGCTTTGGAAGGGTCTCGGAGGCTTTAGGAAGGACTGAGAGCTTTGCACTGCAGGGAGGGGTGAGAAAAAGTGGGGTTCCTCCCTGCGACTGCACCATCTTTCGGGTATCCCCTGGGGCTGCAAACCTCGGCCAGAGGTACCTGCTCTTTTCCCACTGGAGGAAGGCTCATTCCAAGACTCCCTAATGTTGGATAGCCCTCGCTGCTGCCTGCAGCCACGGCTGCCTGGCGTGTGTCTCTATGCATGTGCAAACAAGCTATCCCTGACACAGCGCCTTTGTGGCAGAATAACTCCATCCCTCGCTTTGGGCTTTGCTGTTTCTTGCTGAGCCAGTACAGCTCGTACAGGAACTGAGTGTAAACAAGCCCAGAATGTGTGGAAAGCACTTATTTAGACTTCCTGCTGCACTGGAGAAGGGATGGGAGTTCATTTCTCAGTGGGGCTGGCTGATCCAGCAGGGATGGGGGTCTATAGTCAGGACCTGGGATGAGTGCAGACTGCTCGGTCATTAACGCTGCTGTGCACATGTAAATACTCTGCTGCTGCTTTGCCTCGTTCCTGCGGAGCATCCATCCCCGAGCTGCTGTCTCTGCCTTTCCCTGTCTCTCCCAGCCGACAGAGCCCTGAGCTGCAGCGGGTTAGATCCCACCCGGGATCAGGCTAATACGTGGCGCTAACAGGTTGTCAGCTCTGGGGCTGTAAGAGGATGCGTTTCCCAGGCTGTGGGAGCTAAATCCGGGTGGACGTGACTTGCATGTCCACAATTCCCCTCTTGAGTTGCAAGACTTGCAGGAGCTGAGAGTGCTCTGGTGATATCTGCAGGCATGGCAGAAAATCGTTTTCGGTGGTGGAAAGTGACTTTGCTGTATGGATAAAATCTTGTGAAATTACTCTGGGCTAAGAACAATTTGTTTCAGTCTCCATCTCCCAAGATAGTGATGTTGGAAATGTACAGATTTGCCAGACCTTCTGTCTGTGCACCCATTTTGAATGCTGGGTTTGGGCGTTTTTCTGTTGTTTTGCATGGGCGTGCTTGTGGCCTCGGGGACAGGAGTTCCACTAAAGCAGGATAAAGGACTTTAAATAATAAGCACCTGCTAAGGTGTCAGGAGAATACCTGGGTGAAATTAAAGCCCTGCTGAAGAGCTGGGTGCATAAGTGTGTGCATGAGAGCATACAGATATACAGGTGTCATTTTGGTGACTTGGTGCAAGCGTTCAGACCTGCCCTTCTCATGCAGAGGGGCTCGCTGAGAGTCCCTGCTGACACAGGCAGAGGAACTCAGGAGCAATATTAATTTAGATGGCTCTCCTTCCCATTCCAGGCCTGTTGTTATGGTGCTGTTGGTGTGTAATAAAAGACCTTTGAGTGCTGGGGGAAATCAAATAATCCTACGCAAATGTGAAGGCCTTTGGACGGTGATTGTCCTAATGAAATTGGTGATTCAGCTCTGGCTCTGTGTGCCCCCTTTCCTCCTCTTGAGGTGCTTTTTGCCAGCCTGTGGATTGATAGATTGATGCCTGAGTGCCTTTGTTATCAGGAGCTTGTCATTAAGGGTTTGTGCATGGCTTGGAATTGAGACTAACCTGGGCTTTTCTGGCTGGGGGATATTTTGGAAAAGATTTATGAATTTTATGAGATGGGCTTAAGTAGTAGATAGTTCAGGCTTTGGGATGGTAAAAGAGTATTTATCTTGAAAAATAGGAAAATACTATGAACCTTTACATCTCTTTCACTCCAGAGGCAGCCTGTGAACTCTTGGAGCTGGAAAATTAACTTGGAGAATGTGCCACAGGGCAGTGTTTTCTATACTCTGTCATGCCTCCTCCTGTCTTACACCCTCTCCTGGCTTGACAGGGTAGAGAAGACTGTGAAGGAGAGCACAATGAATTTTCTGGGCTGAGGGAGTTCCAGCTCTCCTTCCTCCCTTCCCACCAGCCCTGCCTGTGTCAGTGTCCTTGGCCCAGGCAGTGGGAGTGGGGATGCTCTGGCAGCCCTGGGCACTGGGGTACTGGTCCAGTCAGGTGTAGCTGATGGCTCCCAGTATCACATACTGGGCAGACTGGTGCCCAGGACCTGGGATGATTTCTTGCCTGGGAAGGGTTTTGTCTGCACATCTGGGTCAGTCAGCAGTGTGCCAAAGCAGAAGGGTTTAGGGCCCCGCCGTGCTTTGATCTCTCCTGATAGAACGAGGAGCTTCCTTGTGGGTCTCCTCCATCCCTGATTTCCGTGAAGCCCCATTTCAGCTCCTCCGTCATCACAGAGCTCAAACCAGCCTTGTCAGAGGCAAGGGGGATAAAAAGCCACAGACCTCTCTTGTTAGAGACATGCTTCCCTGGCTTTCCTGCGGGCTCGGGGACTGCATTACCAGCGCTCTCCGAGGAGGAAATGCACTTTGTACAAACCGTTTAACCTCTCTGTGCCTCTGTTTACCCTTCTCAAAAGGTGTAATACCCGCGGAGATGCCGTGAGGATCAATTACTGTTTCTGTATTCTGAGATCCCTGGATAAAAGGGTAGAGAATTATCCTTGCCAGTCTGCCTCAAATATTGTTTTCATTAAGATTAACACTCTTCAGTAAACAGAACCGTTAAAGCCGTATTAGGTGTTTAATAAGTAATACGGAGTTGTTATCCATCACCGTGTCTTTTCGGAGGGAGCTGCTGGGGAATGCACAGTAACAGGGCTCGGGAAGTGGAGCATCCTGCTCTAATTGCTCGTTTGATTAGCAGCACTTAGGGTTACGTGAGGATGCTTGGGTGGACCTCATCAAAATTGCTCGTCTCAAGGGCGCAGAAGCAACAGGAGACACAGGAATGATGTTAACAAGTCTGGGGGTTGTTGAGACCAAGGTGCAGAAACTCCACCCTGCCTTGCAGGCAGCCTCTGAAATCTGGGGAGAGGCAGCTCAGGGCAGATGGGGGGTGGGGGAATGGGCAGAGGGCTGTGAACCTGCTAAATCTCGGCAAATCTAAGAGAACAATTAAATAAGTTAATCAGGTGGTGTGGTTTCCCATTGCCTGTAGGCAGTATCTGCGTGTCCTTGGTTATGAATCCAGGGCTGCTTTACCTGGGCTCCACCAGAAATGGGGAATCCGGTGGAGCTGCACTCCCACTCCCCATCCCTGAACTCCTTGGGTGCAGCAGAGTTCACAAAAGGAAGATTTCCTGACCTGGTGCATTAACTGCTCTTTAAATTTTCCTTCTTTTTAGCTGTTTCACTAACAGCTCCCAGACCCCTCCAGGCTAGGACCTCTCAAATCTCCTCCTCACTTTTGGTCACTATCCTTGCAGCCCTGACCGTGGGGACAGACCTCCATCTCTCCCCATATTTTTGGCTCTTTTTTGCCCAGACTTTGCTGGCAGGAGCTACAGAGCTGAAGAAAAACAGAGTTTTAAAAACCAACAGCCAGAACTGGGTCCTCAGCTGGGTCAAGTGCTGTGCTGATTTACACTGGCTGAGGTTCTGGCCCATAATCTTTTGTGTTCTGTCATAAATATTACGTTGATTTAAAAGTAACAGATCTGTCTCAAACTTGGCTGAGCCTTCAGTGTAAATAATGCAACCTTTGGAATTCCACTTCCATGTTATCCTTGCTGCCTGTGAGGACATAACTCTGTCTTAACTGTTTGGTAAAAGAAGGGATATTTCCTTGCCTGCAATTTTGCTCAAATTTGGAGGAATTTCTTTCCAGTGGGCTGGTCTGGGAGGCCAGCAGACCCATGCCTTGGTGCATCCAGCTTAGGATGCCGTCTTATTCCCTCGCCTCTGGAAAGAGCAGTGCTGGAGCTTCATGGTCACTTGTGCTGAGGCGTGTTCACAGTTGTTGATGGCAGATGCTGGGTGCTGATTTTGTCGTGTGCAAGCCTGGAAGTGACAGGGACATCACAGCTGTGATTCCCAGAATGCACGGAGTTATCCGCCTTGGAAACTCGGACGGCTTTTAGCCAAGACTGACGTGTGAATAATACGTATGAAAACCGGCTGAGTTTGTGAGGAATTACCTTAGTCTGAAAGCGTGCCCTGACCCAGTTTGGGTGCAGTAGGCCTGTCTGTGGCTTGAGTGGCATTCCCAATCCGTTCAGAGCCATCGCCGCTGCGCTCCAAGGCAGGCGTGAAATGACAGAGCCTGTAAGCCCTTGGCTTCACGTCTCTCCCCCGGGGAGGTGCGTTCTGAGCTATCACTGCCTCGGAGTGCTGCTCCCTGCTAAGTCCCGAGGAAATCCCATTCTGCCCACCAGCCAGAAAAGGAGTCTGCAGGATTTCTACCAGCCTGGAAATAATGGGAGAGTAACACCAATTAAGAGGACAGGCTCAGCCCGTCTCCCGCTGCTCCGCCGAGGAGATCAAGGCGGGTTTGTCGCCGTTTGAAGAGTGGCCTTTGAGGAGATTGTCAGTGAAGATGTTCTGAAACTGCTCCAAACGTTGTAAGCTGCCGCTGCTCGGATGCGTAGCGGGAGAGTGGAGTCTCCTCTGAAGAGGAGCCGGCGGGGAGCCTGAGGAAGGGCAGCGGAGCCGGATACCCGTGGGAGGCCAGTGGGAGCCAACTCCCAGGACGATGTGCTGGGATGAGAGGGTTAAAGCTGCTGAGAGCAGAGGTGGAGAGGGAAGAGGTTGAAGCAGGAGTTTGTGGGACCGGAGCAGCAAGAGCAAGGCTGTTCCTCGCCTTGAGCTGGGGGTGAAAAGAGAGCGGCAGAGTTTTCCCCTGGGATTGTCTCCTTCCTTACACCTCCCATCTTCCAGAGCAGGGTGAAGGATGAGGAAGGACGATGGGATGGTGCAGGTGCTCAGACAGCTTTGCCCCAGGCTGGTAGTCCAGTACAGAGCCAGGATCTGTCTGGGGCATTACATGGTGAAAGCTCTCTGGGAAGAGAGGAGAGATGTGGGAACATTTCCATCACATTGGTCCCTCTTCAGTGAGGTTCCCTGAGCAGTGTTTGGCTTTTGGGCTGACAGCAGCCTGGCACAGTGTCCTTAGCTGGGCCTCTCCAGCATGTTGAGGGATGGAGCGTGTGAGTGAAACCACAGGGTTTTGTCCGTGACACAGAGACCCAGCAGGCACAGCTGTCCCTGGGCCACCAAGCCATCTTCCCACCTTCTCCATCGCACAAGCTGTGAGCTTCCAGCAAGGAGCTGCTCGGGCAGAGTGTCAACCTGCAGCCCCTGTGGTTTGCAACCTTCTGGCTCGGATGGGGCTGCCCGGAGCTCCTCGGGTTCAGCAGATTTTTAACAGTCTGTTTTCTGCCGCTGCAGCGCCAGAGCAGCTTGATCTTCCAGTGCTCCAGCAAGCTCCTGCCAGCCCTTGGGGAGCGAAGAGCTCGAGTCCTCCAACCCAGGGCCTGGCATTGATCACCACCAGGATTTGGCTGCTCTGAACAAAGCCGTGCATCTCACAGGCAGCTTTATCCGAGCACCCTTTGATGCTAACCAGGCTGCACCAGGTTAAGCTACAGGACTGCCTGTGTCCACTCCTGGCCCTGGGATCTGGCAGAGGGAATGCTCACGGAGGGCAAGAGCAGTGGCCATTGCTTGCATCTGTGCATCAGTGTCTGGTGTCTCTGCATCTCTGACCTAGGGATTTATTTAAACCCTTGTTACGGAGGAGGCCAAGCCCAAAATACAGCTCCAGCCCTCTGCAGGACTGAATTAAACGTGCCATTGCTTCTTGCAGGCTCTTGCTAATTTTTGTGCAGGGAGGGAGGAGGGAGAGCTCAAACAGATGGCCCAAGTATCACTCTCGCTGTCTCCTACCTCCTTCCTAAATAAATGAGTGGTTCACAGAGAAGTTTGAAGGGTGTAATGTGCTTTCAGGGAGGACACTTTCCAGGCACGGCTGAGGATGAGGCTGCTGGGGTCAGTGTGGATGCTGCTCTTAAACCCTCTTGTCTTGAGACACCAGTTAATTTATGCAGCACTTGATCAGACTCTCATTACTGGAGATTCAGCAGGGACAGCTAGCGTGGGTATTATTTTATTTCCATGCTCCATGTTCATTTAGTTCAGTAATTTGTTTCCCCCAGGAAAGTGTGGCTCAGATGAAGCGTCTGGATTTTCAATAAGGTCCGTCTTCATTTTAAGGTGGCAACGGGCATTTGGTTTTCCTGTGAAAAACAACCCCATCGCCCCCCATTTTAAAGGACAGGGGGTTTTTGTACAGTGATGCTGGATTCTGCTGATGAGAGCAACGTATGGGAAGAGACCAGGATCAGAGGGAGTCTCTGCCATGCTGGGAAGGTGTTGGAAAGTGTCTTCCATCAAACAGGTCCATGACCCGAGAACATCGGTGGTCCTGCCCTGGGGTGGCAGGTGGGTGTAACCACCATATCCAGGGGCTTCGGCAGAGGAGAGGAGGTCAGGCTTGGTCGAGTCCCATGGAGATCTCTTCAGATGGGGCCTGGCTGTGTCCCCTCCCGGCCGTCCCTCCTGCCTGGAGCCTGCTGGGTTGTCCGGCCTGGGACTGCGGACGGGCGCGGAGGCAGAGGCGTTGCAGGGAGGGACAGCAGCCGCCGGTGGAAGAGAAAATGCTGACATAAATTAATCAAACGAGGCATCTCACAAGATTGAATTAGATCCTGATTTATGACTGCAGTGCTGCTGCTTCTGCAGTTCCGATGCTCCATGCTTATTCCTCACCCCCTGATTTATGGGGAGGCTCCTGCTGAGAAGGGGCCCCTGTGGAAGGGATGGATGGATGGATGGATGGATGGACGGACGGATGGACGGACGGATGGATGAGCTGGGCTAATACCAGCCATCACATCCTGCTGCTCTTCAGAACTTCACCTATTCAACTGCTGTATCAGCTCATTTTGGAGGTGTTTTGGATGCATCACGTAGCTGTTGAAAGGATGATGCCTGGAACAGGAGGGAGCCTTTGATCCTGCATCTCGTTCATCCTCCATCTCCTCAGCACACCAAGAAAACCCCTACCTGCATCTTCCTGTGACCTGAAAGGTCTTTCCAACACTTTCAGGTTGGGCTGCCTTGTGAGTGAGGCTGGTTTATCTTCTGAGAGATGTTTCTGCTGCCTGGGATGCCAATCCCTTCATTTCTGTTCCACTCGGAGAGCTCCTGTAGCTCCTGGCTCCCTTGTCGAGCCTGTCGAGGGGAGCCTGATTTGTCTGGACGTGTCCAATACGTTCCCACACTGCACAAGCAGCAGGTTGGCAGAGCATGAAGTGGCTGAGCACGAGCGACTCCTCAGCCTTTGCAGAGGAGCCAGAGTAGCTTTGAGGGAACCTGGTGCCAAGGTGGCTTCAGAGAGACTTCTGGGGGACCTCACCCCCCAGGTGGAGGGAGCAAGAGAAGATAGAGGGAATAGGTGATAATTGAGTGCTGTGACTACGAGCAGCTCTGAGCAGAAAGTCGGGGTGAGATCGCTGATGAGCAGGGAAGGGAAATCCCGTGGACAGCAGGGAAAATAGGAATGTGTAGGTTGTATGGGATGAGTTAGAGGAGGAGTCTGAGGAGGGATGTAGAGGGTCCGTAAGGCAGGTGAGGACAGGGATTTGGAGAGCAGCACAGCGCTCCCTTCCTTAGGGCTGTCTTTTATTGCCTGCCACCCATATGGGATTCATTCAGCATCATCCATGTAGAGAAAGCATTTTCCAAACAGCCAACCCCTTCCCTGGCAGTGACTGTGTCCCTCTCCGTGGTGACTGGGCTGGGGGACCGGAGGACTTGGCTCGAGCAGGAGGGCAGTAGCCCCCAGCCTTGTTTGCAGTGACATTCCCTGGGTACCCGGCATCAGAGATGAAGAACAGAAACAGATCCTCTGTCTTCCTGCAGCGTATCGATTTTTTGCTCCCTGCTCTGGCCTTTTGCTCATCCTTCTCAGCAGCTGGTGGTGAAATGAAATATAAGGTTTGAAAAACTAAAAATACAAAATGTGACAGCTTCATTGCTCCGAGTGATGGTATTTCGAGGGGACTCGTGACCTGAAAAATGGAGGCGATGCCGTCCCGGCCTCTCTCCACTCACGTGGGGAGGAAGAGAGGAGTGGAAAGGAAGGATTTGGGACTTGGGTGTGCAGCTGTGTCACTGCCCTGCTTGGGAGCAACCCTGCCCCTTCTGCAGAGGCACTTCTGGCTTGCCATGGAGGTTTGGGAATGGGAAGGGATGTCTCCAGTCCCAGGACATGGAATGTGCCGTTTTTGTTCCTGCCACGCCTTTACACGGGACACATCATCCTGCTGCACCCGTGTCCCCAGTCTGAGCAGCGAAGGTGGCTGTGGGACCCTGTGGTGATGGGAGCAGGGACAAAGCTGGGAGCAGGGATAAACCTAACAGCCCATCGCTGTCGGTACTCGGAGCGTGTTTTAGGGCTATTTACAGGCTTTTGAGTGGTTACTAATTAGCGAGTGCCGCAGCTCACTGCGACACGGCAGCCGCCTTCGTCGGAGAGTGCCCAGCAGGGTTTAAATTACTTGTCATTTGCCTTGTTTTGCTTGGCCATTTGAATGCTTGACTCTCTCCTAATTGGCGTCGTAACCGCTGGGGTGACACGCTCAGAGGCTCTTGATTGGATTCCTTTTTTTTTTTGGAGGGGGGAAGCCTGGCAGATGCCGCAGAAGTTAGGCAATAGGATTTAATTCCTCTGTGTTGTTGGAGAGACAACAGGCAGAAGGGAGAAATCCCTTGGGTTTGCCATGTTAGGGTGAACTCAGCCTGGTGTTTGGATGGTGCAGGTGGAGTTTAAGCAAGGGGGGGTTCATCCTTTCCCTTCTCCCTCGGTGCTGTGGGGTCCTGGGCTTTGGGAAGGTTCTGCGAAGGTGGAGGGCTGGAGGTGCAATTTGCACGCTTGGGTTGTGCCAGCAGAGATGGATAATTCTGGAAGGTGCTCCAGGGTGGTGGATGGGTTAATCTGTGCGTGCCTACAGGGAATTACACAGCCCAAAACCCAGGGCAAGCATAAAAACTGCCCCAGGACCATTGTGAACATCACAGGGGCCGTGGGGTTGGAAATAGAGCATAGAATCCCAGAGTGGTTTGGAAGGGAGCTTAAAGAACATGTAATTCCAGTCTCTCTGCCATGATCTCTAAGGTCCCTTCCAACCCAACCCATTCCGTGGCTGTAGGGGATGGCTGGGTGAGCCCCTGGTGCCCATCTCCTGCCTGTGGCTTTGCTGTGAGCTCACAGACCCCAGGAATTTAGGATCCCCGTGCTCCTGGGCAGTTCCTGCGCCCACTGCAGAGCCCAGCTCTGCGGTGCGCTGTTGTGGATATTAAATCCGATGGCGATGAATGGGACATGACACCTGTGTATATGATTCAAATCGAGTCATCCCATTACACGGTGTAAATCAATAAACAAAATGTAGCCGCTGACAGCATTTACAGTTCCCCCTATTACTGCCAACCAGCCCATTTTCTGTGCATGAAAGAGGCATTTACACCCCATTTAACTGTGCTTTGATGCGGGATCCTGTTCCCGGCAAGAGGGGAGGCTTTGACAGGTGGCATTAGGAGAAGGGGAGATCTACAGCGCTCATTTGCAGAGACCTGAGCCGAGGGTTGTGAAACACATCTTCACCTGTTTGTGCTGTCCATCACCCTAATTGATGATGTGCAGCGTTGGCAAATCGAGCTTGGACAGGGGAGAGGTGATGCCGGTGGTGTTGGAATACAGCTGTGCCGGTCTTTCCCGATGGATCGCGGCCTCAGGAGAGAGGGAATGTTGTTTTCCCTTCTATCCCGGCTGGGGAATGGTCTTTCTCTCAAGCTGAGTGTCAGGGAGAGAGAGGACGAGGGAGAAGCAGGCTGGGACACGCTCCGAGGGACATCGCTCTTGGAACACCTCAGCTGTCCGACTTGATTTTATTTAATGGGCTTTGCAATCTGGTGATTAATCTGGTAATCAGAGCAAATGTTACTGTCACGGCTGGCAATAAAAATATAACCTTAAGTAGATAAAAACTCTCTTTTTCTTCTCTTTTCCTTTTTTTTTTTCCCCGCTGAGAAATTGTCAGATGACATCTCTCCCCTTTATGAGAGGCGGCAGGAGGGAGAGGGAGATGCATGTGATGGGAAAACCTGATCCCTGCTGCATCTGTGCAGGGCTCAGAAAACTTCCAGCTCCTCGCTGGTGCAGAGGGGCTGAGCAGTTCCCCCCGCGCTGGAATTCAGGCAAAGTGATTTTTGGGGGAGGCGTGGACAGGGATCAGATCGGCTGCCCTTGGAACTGCAAATTGGTAGTTCTGTCTCGTTTCCTGGAACTCCACCAAATCGCTGGATTACTCCAAAAAGCACAAGAAAGGCCTGTCTTTCCCTCTGCCTGCCTTTGTTGTTGCTTGATTTTGTTGGTGTTTTGCCACTGCAGTTGGCTACGTGGATGAAAAGGGCAGTTTTGTGACCAAGAGGCAGAGACGTGGTTGGAAAACAGCAATTGGGAGCAGGGATTTTACAAAATGTGCTGCTCGAAGATCCTTTTGTCAGCACAGAGACACAAATCCAGGCACGTTTTTCACATTCCTCATCACGTTTTTCTGCAGATTTCCACCAAAAATGTCCCTTAAGCCCCAAAACGCAGCTTGGCAGGAGACAGAGCCGGTGTTGATTCTGGAGGAGCAGTATTCCCATATGCTTTGCTTAGTCCAGATCTGCTTCCAGTAAATATCCTCAGCAGCCAGGACTGAAGTTCGATTCTCTGCCAGTCATCCTCATCTAAGACTTGCATTTATTTATCCTTTGTCATTCCCTTGGCCAGTGTCCGGGGTGGCTTCAGTCCTTTCTTCCCCCAGCTCCTCGAGCTTTTATTGTAACTCCCATGGGAACGGGGAGGCGCGGAGCCTGTGTCCCCTGGTGCTGAGGGATGCATGGGATGGCATTTCCAGACTGACTCGACGCCAGACCTGCGGGCTGGAGCCCGTGGAGATGACAGGGAGAGGGCTGGCAGATAGGGAACAGCGCTGGAGCTCCTGGGAGAAGTGGGAAAGGGGATGTTTCACTGCAACTTCTCATTAGAAAAGGTTAAATATATCAGCCCAGGATGTTTCTTCTTATTAAAAGGGTTGGGTTTGATGCTTCCTTTCTAATTAGGAACAAGTCAAGGAAGATTTTGAAACCTTTTGTGTGGCTGTGTGTGTGCTGTTTCCCCACGGACTCGGGAGCAGTTGGCTTTTGTGTGGAAGGGCCCTGGGGCTCTGGGTGGGAGCGGTGCCATGTCCTGTCTTGGGGAGGCCGACAGGGAAAAAAATAGCCTTGGACTTGATGAGTTTCAAGCCAGAAAAGCTTCATGTGGGCCAGACAGCACCTCCAGACTCATTAAAGCTCCGGGAAGGTGACCTGGCTCTCCTCAGCCAGCAGGGAGGGGAGCTGCAGGTGTGTTTACCTGCAGGCACAGGGAGTTTTGCACCCTCTGGCACCGAGCTGCATCATTAGCGTTGCCTGATTTCCCTCTGCCACCTTGGGAAAACTGGATTTTAATGCCTCGGTGTCCCGTGTGCCCTCCTGTGCCCTTCCCCGGGCTGCTGAGCACCGTCTTTTAACTTTGAAGGAATTGTCACCCTTCTTGTGCATCTTTCCCATCTTTCCTTGGCTGTCTGTCACCTTTTGCTGCCAAATTTTCTGGACTGTGAAATGAAGCTTTTATTATCTTCCGAGAAGGG
>VZRQ01005618.1:125060-169161 GCA_013397975.1 Machaerirhynchus nigripectus | reverse complement strand
TTAGTGAAATTAAAAAGATGATGATGATGACGACTGTAACCTGACTTCAACCCTTTTCATTCCACCTCATGTAGCGAGGCAGCCGGCTCTGTTCTGGGGCTTCTGCTTGGATTGCTGGAAAGAACCGAACTTTGACTTTCAAATTAACCTGTCAAATCATATATTTATAAGGGAATTGAAGGCAGGAGAATGAGGGTCCCGGATATTCCCACGCATCAATTAGGGGGAAAATTAATTACAATTTACTGGCATTACTACATTAGACCTCCCTCGATTAGACAGCAACTTGGTCTGTGCTCTGGAAGAAGTTAAATTAAGGAGTTTGGAGGGAGGGGGTCCCGGGCTGGTTCTGTGGGTGGAACCTCCAAGAGCAAACTCTTGGATTGGGTATCTCCTCAGAAAAGCTGTTTTGGGATGTGAGTGCACTGGACACTCCAAAAATTGTTCGTTTGACCTTGACAGAGCCCATGGCTTGGGGCTGGGTGATCTCCAGCTGAGGCAGGGAAAAGCTGATTCTCCTTGTCCTTGACAGCACATCTCACCCCATCCTGGTGCTGCATCCTTGGGCTGATGAGACCCCTGCTTGATCCCATTGCCAGGGAGTCCCAGAGAGTCTGTCAGATCCTCTGTGTGGTTATTCTGCGGGTTGGTGAATATTTCATGGGCCTAAATTGGAGCTGGAAGGAGCCCCTGGGCCGTGGTTCCCCTGGGGTCCCTTGTGTGGCTGCTAACTGGAGAGACCTGGAGAAATGGGGCCTGGGGGAATGGCTGCAAAGCTGCTTTTCCATGGGAAGGCCACTCTCATTCCTGCTCCCAACAGCTGGGCCATTAACAATTTGCTGCTGCAGTAAAAGGTTGTGGCACGGGCAGGAGCCACGGGGTGAGGCGCGGCACAGCCGGGGCCCCGCCACAACTGAATTCCATCCAATCCCGCTTTATTCCGCAGCCGAGGGCAGCTTTGTGCCCTGGGGGCAGCAGCTGTGCAGGGGGAAGGTCGGGGAAGGCTTTGGTGGGGTCTGGGGAGGAGGGGAGGCAGATTGTGTGCTGCAGGGAGAGGGCAGGATTTCACCAAACTTTGAGGAGTTTGGGAACAGATGAACCTGGCACGCGGCCACCTTCCAAAGCCTGTTGTGGGTTGTGTTTTTTTAATATTCCTGGCACCGTGCACCAGCAGAGATGAAGTTCATAGGCTCGGAAAGCCCAGATTCGGAGGTCGAAACTCTGGCAGTGATGTGTGGAATCCAGAGTGGGAATGGAATTGTGTTACTGGGAACCACCCCGGGACAGAGTTACCATCCCTGGGAGCTGGGAGCAGTGTGCCTGCAGGGCTTTGTCCTGTGTGGCAGTGCCTCTTTGCAGGCAGCTGGCACGGGGATGTTTGATATTTTCCCCGTGAAGGTGAGATTGGGTGCTTGGAGCAGTGGTCCAGCTCCTGGGACCGGTCCCAGACTCCCCATTTGTCAACCCCGTGCAGAAAAAGGCTGGTTTGTGGCTGGGGTGTGCCACCTCTTATCAAGGACACTGCAGCTGGTGGCACGAGGTGCCAGGGATGGCGTGGCAGGGAGGGAGAGCCCAGGGCTGTGCTCTCGTTCCCCGTGTGCCCGTGCCAGGGAGAGCGGGATCCAGCCCTGGGGCCACGCAGGCTGGGCAGGCTTGGGATGGGTACTCTGGGAGAGGGACTGCCAGTGGTGGAGGGTGCTGTGCCCTCCTCGTGAGCTGTCTCGGCCAAACCAGGTGTTTCTGGGGTTGTCCCCTCCGTGACTCTGTCCCCACGTCCCCCTTGGTGACCGGCGCTTGCTGCTGCCTGTGAAACCAGCCCCGAGCCTGCCTGAGCTGTCAGGAGAGCTCTCGGCAGCAGCTCCAGGTGGATTTACACCAGGGAAGGATCCAGCCCTCCTCAGGAGCTGAGGGTAGGAGAGACACCGGGGTTAGGGACCCCGAAAGCACAAACATCCCTGTGACAAGCTGTTTGAAGCTGAGCTGATCAGAGAAGGTGACAGCCCTGCCACATCTGGGAACAGTTTCTGTGTCCTCCTCGCTGACAGGAGGAGTTTGATTCCTTTAATATTTGATGCGTTCTGTCTTTTGCAGTGTTTGTTTTTGGCGTTGTGGGTTTTGACTTGTTTTATTTATTTATTTATTTATTAAACTCCTCTGCTCCTCAGAACCAGCTGCCCATTTGCCATGGGCACGGGAGCTCTGCAGGAGCCAGGGGATGGGCAGGCAGCGTGACAGCAAACGTGACACTCGGGGGCCTGCAAACTCTGCCTGACCTGTGAGATCCCCACTGCTTCTCCCCATCCTCCCCCATCCGCCTTTCCAGCTGGAGTTCGGGGTTCTTCCTATGTGCAAGAAGAGGCACAGGACACTCATATGGCTTTTCATCCTCCTCCTGCTCCCCATGTCACTCTGCTTGAAGCTGGGGGTGGCAGGAGGGAGGTGACCTCCTGGGAAACTCTTGGACCATCTTTCCTCAGACCCCTTCTTCCCACCCTGGTCCTGTGCTTGGTCCCGTTCCTGCTGCAGATGGGAAAAGCTCCCACCTGGAGAACAAATTTCCTGCAGCTGGGACAACTTCTGCTCTCCTGATGGCTGTTTTTCCTCTCCTGGCACATCCCTGCAGAGGAAAACCTTCACGTCTTGAAATGCTGAGCTGAGGGTCTGGGAGGAGAGGGCAAGGAAGTGTGTGCTGAAGTCACCTGGGAGATTTTGGGAGCCTGTGTCAGAGAAATAATCCTGGAGGGTCTGGAGAAGCTCTGCAGGCAGCAGGACAGGGGGGCTGTGAGTTTTGGATGGGCTCCTGGAGCAGGACCGAGCTGGGGAACGCATTCCCCTCCGGCAGGGAGCTTTGCTTGGTGACACGCTGCCCACGTTCCTGGTGGGAAGGCAGGAGCAGGACCCCAGAGAGGATGAGGAGAGGATGAGCAGAGGCTGTCCCAGGCTCTGCTCTGCCAGGGCGAGCTCTCTGCCATGCAAACGCTCCCCCGCTGACACAAACGTAAGTGGGTGCCACAATTACAGCAGGCTCTGACATCTGAAAGGAGCAGAGCCACCCTTGCTGCAATTCACTGCCACTCTGATTGCAGGGCAGAGCAGGGAAAAGTCAAATTATCCAACAAAGCAAAAAGAGGAAGGGAGGAAGCCGTGCCTCGCTGGTGGAGGTCGGGGTTCTGCGGGGCAGGACGGGAGGCAGAGCTGCTCTTCTGCCCTTGCCGTGCCCAGGCAATGTTGTCCAAGCTCCAGTTTGAAGGTCTTGCCTTGGGCATGATGGGATGAGGAGGTTCATCTCCGCAGGATGTGGAGGTGGAGGTGCTGTGTGAGCCAGGCCAGAGCAGAACAAATCCAGGACGTTCGCTTGCGGGCACTTGCTTGGGCAAATTCCTTCTAAGTGGTTTGTGGAGGAGTGGGGCTGACAGGGGAGTTAGCTGGGCTGGGTGGGGATTACTGCTGCTTGGCTTGGGGTCAGGCAGACAAATCCTGCTTTCTGGTTGCTTTCTGAAGCCCAGCCTGACGTGCCTGACAGCAGAGCTGTGGCTCGAGCCTCCTAAGCTGAGGAGCAGGAATCTCCCCGTTTCCCACTCCGAGTGTCGGCCATCTCTGCCCGAGGGTGCTGGACAACCTACCTCCAGCTCCAACTCACTGTCAGAGCTTTTGAGACTCTCTGCCTGCATTTCCATGGGGATTTTGCTCCTGCCCAGCAGCTGGGAGGAGGCAAAAAGCACTGCCACGCATTTGACTGCTCCTTTGCAGCCACTGCATCTCCCCAAATCCCCCCCGAGTGCGTGGGGAGGGACCCTGGGTAGGCATCGCTCCTCTCCTGCTCTTCCCTCCCTCCTCCTTTTCCTCCTTTCAAGGTGCATTTCTACATCTGTCGGATGCAGCAGCGTGCCAGCTCGGTTAATTACAGTCTGCTTACCTGAATTCCCCTGTGGAATTCCAGCTGGAAAATGGTACCCTTCACTGGTGAGCCTTAAAGCATCACGGGCAGCCAGACCCCTCTGCCTTTGGGTGTAAGGGTGGGTTTGTGATGCTCAGAGCTCCCCCAGGGCAGCAGCGGGGCAGTCCTGGTGGTTATCCCTACAGGCCTGTGAGCCGGTGCCTTGCCTGATCACTCTGGGATGGGGCTGGCATCCGTCTGTCCAGGAGAGCAGCCGGCAGGGATGGTGGGAAATATGGGCCATGGGAGCAGAGCTGGAAGCCACGAGGCTCATAGGAGGTGGATGAAAGCACTTCGAGCTGCTCTAATGCTTAAGTGGACGAGATAATGGGGTACTTTTTTTCCCTTATTGGTCCCCCAGATAAGTCGTTAATGCAGGTGATTTCCAGCATCGCCTGTGATTTGCACGGATACAAAAGAGCGAGATTTTCATTATTTGGTGGGGCGTTGCTTGATCAAGGGCTGCAGAGAGGGACTCGGGGCTGATCTGGTGCACTATTTATGGTCCTTCATTAGCAGCCCGCCGGGAGCTTTGTCCCGCCTCAGCTCCGCGTGTCTCCGGCGAATCGGTAGCACAAGAGAAGCATTTCACGTGAGCCTTGTTGGATGAAAAAGTTGTCAGCGTTCAGTTACTTTGCTGCAGTTGTTGGCCCCGGATCAGATGGTTTTGGAGGCAATGAATGTGATTTTTGTTAACAAAAGTGCTCGTCTGCCACTAAACGATGAGAGGAGAGGCTGATGTCTTGAGCAGCTTAAGAGATGCTGGCATGGGAGGTTCTCTCTCCATCACTCCCTGCTCCATCTTGGCTCATTCCAGGCCAGCCAGGCAGAGGAAGGATACCCTGAACCCCCCAAAATCTCTTTCTCATTTCCTGCTGGCCTCCAGCACAGTGATCCCTGGGGAAGCAGCGTGCTCCTGCAGACCCTGCTTAGCTCGTGCTCTAAAGCAGCTTTTCTTTGCTCTGACTGATTTTTCCGCACTCTCTCTCGGGAAGACGATGTAATCTCTTTCCTTATTGACACTCTCGGCAGATCCTCATGGAGAATACGGTCTGGGGCGATGCTGCAGCTCCGGAGCCGGGCGCTCAGGTCACTGAAACCCCATTATTTGGGATTGCAATTCCTGCCTCCTCAGATGGGCTAGAGCAGTGTCCTGGGACCACTGCGGGGTCCTTGGTAATGCAGGTTACCCAGGAAGGGTTTCCCATGCTCTGGCATCCCAAATCTATAAACAGCAGAGGCTTTTGTGAGCTTCTGTTAGGGGAATCAGTCCTTTCCACCCCACTCACCAGAGCTTTGGGGTTCAGGGCTGCTGGCAGGAGGGAGGATTTGATATTCAAGGCACAGGGGCAGGAAAGCAAAGCCTGAAAGGTGTCAGTGCAATCTCACTGGCCTTTGTGCCTTTATTTATCTGAAATCCCACAGAGCTGTCCTTCACTGCGGCTTGGATCAAAATTCATCTGATTGTGGTGTGGGTTTTGCAAGGTGGTTTTTTTCCTTAAAGCCCCAGTTCCTGCGACAGTGCAGGCATCTCGGTCTGCCTTCTCCTTGTAATGAGAAAGTTCGTCTGAGTGTTTGGAGGTGCAGCAGAGCCTTCCTAGGGAAAGGAAGCTGTGCTTCCAGGCAGGGGTTTATTGCCCACAAGCAGCTGGCTTTCTCCTGTGCCGCTGAGCTTGTCCATGAGCTGCTCTGAGCCAAATCCAGCCCTGGTTATTGTGCAGAGTAATCATAGAGGTGTCTCATTTAAACTAGGAGTGAATCGGGGCCAAGAAATAACTCTCCAAAGAATCAGCCTCATCTTCTCCACCTGCCTCTCCTTGCCCCGTAATGTGCCGTGGGAAGCTTGATGGAGCGCCTTACCTGCTCCCCCAGCCCACAGGGGTCAGGAGCTGGTGTGCAAAGGGTGCAGGCTGGACGCTGCCCAGGAGCCCCAACCTCCTTCTGGCCACTTGGCCCTTGGCAGAGACAAGGTGGGCTCTGGAAAGGCTTGCAAGCTCTCGGCAGGTGAGGGAGTATTTATGGGGTGTGGGCAGGGCCGAGCCAAGGAGGGAAGGAGGGAAGGAGGGAGGTGGGAGGGTCGTGCGACAGCTCTCGGGGCCGGCCGGCCCTTCGGCATATGGAGCCGCTGTGCTTGGGTGCTTCGTTTTAAAGAATTTTCAAAGAGCCCGTCCATCTGGGCCCCCTCGCTGCTGCCGGCGCGGCGGGGCGCCGAGCAGATGGTTTGCAAACAAAACAGCTTCGGCTCGGGAGGGGAAGGAGACCTGTCCAAAGTGGCTGGAGCTCGGCCCCGGCACCGTGAGGGGGCTCTGGCAGCAGCACTTCCCTGGGACGTGCAGGTGTGTGGCTGTGAGCAGGCAGGCTCTGCGTCTCGTGGGGGTGTTGGTGGCCCTCCAAACCACCTGGTGGCTGCACCGTGAGGGCTTTGATCCCAAATCCTGCCCTGGAGAGCAGGCTGGGAGCTGCTCGTCCCCTCTGCCTCGTGTCCCTGTCCTCACACGCAGGCGCTCCTGAACGTGGGATCACTTTGCAGAGGTCGGTGCTGAGCAGTTCGGGGAAGGGCTGATCTGCTGCTCGCATTACCTGAGCTTTCCTTGAAAATCCTTCAGCCATCCAGCCGCTGACCCTGAGATGTGACAAGCTCACAGCTCTTGCCAATAAAGCAGCGACTCGGTTTGAATAATATCTGACAATTACGTGCTGAGCCCCAGCATTATGCAATATTTATGCATGTGTCTGGACTGCAAAACAGTGATTATCTAAAAGGAGTAATTGTTTGCAGTCTTACACTGAATTTCTTTTCTTCTTTGGCCTTGGAGAGCCACACTGTTAATCAGCAGCACACATGCCACTCGTTAAATGCTTCCACTAAAACCAGCCCCACCATTAGCCCAGCGGGGCTCTGAGCAGTGTCTTGGTGCAGTGGCACGAGCTCTGTGCACGGAGCTTTATTGTAGCGCCTCGGGCTGCTGGGTTGCTCATGCTTGGGGAGCCAGGTGGGTGAAGAGGGTCCAGCACCCACCCTGCTGGCTGAGCTTGCGTGGGACGACAGGCTTTGATGTGCCGAACAGAGAGGTTCCCGGGCAGAAGGGCTGAGCCCAGGCACCCAGCGAGGCTTTCCACCCTCCCTTTCGCTCCCGGACACTCAGTCGCGGTCCCGTGCCCTTGGAAGGGGGCAGTGATTGAAATCTCTCTTTGTTCGTTGCTCCCTCCGCCACAGCAGCTGCCCTTTAGTTTTCCCCCCCTCTTCTCTTCTCTTTCCAAGTGTTGTTGGCTGTCAACCTGGGCCGAGGAGGAAGCCAGAGCTGAAGAGACAAATGCGGGCTGTCACATCGCAGGGGTGGGGTGGGACGGAGAGGGCAGCCCGGCCTCCTGCCCTGCGGCCAGCGGGAGGAGGGACTGCCCGGCACACGGGAGCCCCCGGGGCCACGGGGGTGATGCTTGTTTCTGCAGCACAGAAGAAAAGCCTCTATTTTGAGGTGAAAACAAGGCTTTCCCATCCTTTTGGTGCTCCGCAGAGGTGGCAGCAGGGCAGCAAAATGTTTTCCAACTCGCACTCCAGTGACAGCGCGGTCACAGCGTTTGGCACAGGATATATCCCAGTGTAATTCCTGCAGCAGGCTGGGATTCGGGGTGGGGAAATGCTCAGGGGACCAGGCAGTGGAGACAAACAATGTGCCTGGTCAGCAGAACAGGCGGTGGAGCTGGAGAGGCCAGGATTACTGCTGCCACAGCTTGTTAACATAAACTAATACAGGCTGCTGCGTTGGACGCAGGGAGATAGGAGGGAGAAAAATGGGAAGCGTGTGCAGGAATAAGGGCCCAGATAATGAACCTGGCAATGAGAATGCAAAGCAAAACAAAACAGGAAGAAATGCTGTTGTTGCAGAGTCCAGGCTCAATCTGCTCCAGCTTCTTGCTGCTTCTCAAAGACTTCATTCGTGGCTGGGATGGTGCTTTCCACAATGCTGGAGTCGCTGCTTCACCCCCGGAGCTGTGGAAAGAGAGGATGAATGTCCTGTTTGAGGTCTCAGTGGCACTGACCCTCACTCAGCCAGGGTACTGACCCCACTGCCAGAGGGGTGTGAGCAGGGTGATGCTTCCCAGCACCTCCTGGGACAGGATCTGAGAGCGGGAGACACATTATCCATGACCAGGATGGGTTGTGTGCCCTTCCCAGCCCATGCAGGAGTAGTTCCCTCTGCTGAGGTGGAAGAGCCAGTGTTGAAATGGCTTTTGCCAGTGGCTTTTTGGGGTCGTGCAGCAAAAAGCAGACAAAGGGCTGTAGTTATTCCTGAGAAATTTGGGATGAGAGGGCTCCTTGCACACCCTGGCAAGGGAGGATGAGGCAGTGCAGGTGTCACCTTGGGACGCGCCGTGCCAGAGATCACCACGCTGAGCTGTTGGGTTGCAAGAGGGCAGGGGATCTCCACCCCTCTTTTTTGGGTATGAAAAGAGTGGAGAGGAGTTCGTTGCAGTGTGTGGGACCAGACACCCACGCTGAGCTGTTGGGTTGCAAGAGGGCAGGGGATCTCCACCCCTCTTTTTTGGGTATGAAAAGAGTGGAGAGGAGTTCGTTGCAGCGTGTGGGACCAGACACCCACCCTGGCAGCACGGGCCCAGCCCTGGTGAAAGGCAGCACCGGTTTTAGGAGGTGTGCTGCCTTCTTGCCTAGAGGGTCCTGCCTTCTCACTGGTCCCTGAGCCGTGGACAATTCATCTGGTTTTATGGTGATGACGGAAGAATCCAATCTGCAGCCTGTAGCTGGAAAGTTCAGAGCCACGCAAGGCTGGCTGGGGAGGAGAGCAGGTTTTATTGATGGCCTGGGCTCCTGGATGTTGTGTGGGAGGAATCTTGTTAATGGTTCCCTTGGGCCATTGCCTCCTGACTCTGCCATATCTCCTTATTCACCTGCCTCGGCTCCGGCTCCGATGGTTTCTTTTTTGATTTTCCTTTTTTTTTTCTTTTCCTTTTTCCTGCTCTCTTTTGGTGTTGCAAGGGCTTTTAAAAATGCATCAGGAGGGGAGGATGTGGGGCTGACCAAGGCACCTGCCAGTCCTTTCCCATCCCTCCTGGTGTGTCCTTCAGCATCAGAGATTGCCACAAAAGATGTCCTGGGCTTCGTGATGTGGCTCTGACAACGCAGAGCGATGGCCTTGGCTCCAAGGTGACCAGGGAGCTGCTGATGGGCTGCAGCCCCATCAGTCTCTCGTGTCGCTTAGAGGGGTGAAAGGATGATCACTCACTGCTCACCTTCCTGGAATCATCCCACGGCCACGCTCCGCAGCCGGAACTGCGCATCCTCATGGGAACAGCGGTGCCGCCGGAGCCTCCCGATCGGTGTCACGGGGCGTGAGGATCAGGCTCCACTTCCTGGCCCAGTTTTGATAATTAATTGATAGTTGAAAATGTTTGACAAACAAACAGCAAACAGAAATCAAACCCGCTCACGTGCGCATTAACATTTCATGGCGCCTTTCTTGTTTGTTTGCTTTTAAATCACAAAACGCTGTGATACATTTTTAATCGAAAGCACTATTGGCTGTTGCCATCCCTGTTCCAATAACTTCCGTGATGAAAAAGAAGTTCAATGCAGAAATGTAATGGGATCTTTTAGGAGGTGGGCGATGGGTTCGTGACAACCGTTCTCACTTCTACAAAGGGCGTTTTTGTCAGGGAGAAATACATTTAAAAACATTCTTATTTAAAGAAGCTCTCTGAGCTCTCGGGATGCTCTTTGATGGCTCTTGGCATGGCAGAGCAGCACCTGATGGGCTGCGTGTGGTGGGAAGGTGGGGGGTGATGACTGATCGTGTTTTGTGTCCCCAGGGCAGGGTCCCTAGCCCCTTGAGGTGTTGTTTCCTTGCAGTCACATCTCTAAACCCTCCTTAAGGTGCTCTCAGAAGAAAATCCTCCCTCCTGGCTAGACCCAGTGACTTGCACACAACAGCCTTATCTTGAAAGCATAACTAAGGTTTTTCCCCCCTCTTAATAAGGCAGGAGATGAAAGGCGTTTGTTTGTGTGCATCTGTGTGGGAATGCAGCACAGTAAATAGCGGGTAGGGAATATTAATACAGGACTAAACCCATCCCTGGCACGAATCACAGGGAGGACATATGTTGTGACAACTTTCCTGAGGGGGTTCTGGCCAAGGTAGATACCAAGTGCTCCCCAGAGGGAAGGAGGAGGGAATGACAGCTCTTTTCTTTCCAAGACTGATGTAATTAAAGAGTTATAATGTCCTTTAACTTCGCTGCCCTTGGCACTCTTGTGCACCGGCATATTTATTTATTATTTTTTTAGCACTGACGGGTGACTAATAGGGTTTATGTGAAGAGGCAGGAGGCCCAGGAATGCAGTTCAGCATTGTGTAGAGAGAATGTGGTTGTGTTTCCATGGGATTGAGGATCCATCCATCCATCCATCCATCCATCCATCCATCCATCCATCCATCCATCCATCCTTCTTCCTGGACTCTGTGGCTGTGTCTGAGGTTAAACCCGCCGTCCTTCCCACACCGAACTTTGTCATAAGAAGCTTATTTTAATTTAATAGAAAAATACATTATACATAGTGCTCCCCATAATTTTCCATCTGATCTTGAAGGAGAATCTGCTCGTCTGCCCAACCCAGCCCAATACCTGCGGATTTGTCGCTGCATGGCTTAAATAATAACAATAACAATACCAGGAGCAATAATATCCTTTGCTGCTGTCCTTGAGTGACAAAGATGATGGAAAATGAAGTTGTAGATAGCTGGAGATGACAATGTGAGTATGCTCTACCCATCTTCCAGGTTATTAGCAGGTGTCAGTCACTGGAAGGAATCTAATCACTTCCAGGCGCGGTGATGTCTCCGAACGTCAGCCGTGCTGCTGTGGCTGCAGAAAGCAAATGGTTTTATGGGCTCAATTCCCACTTCTGCTCAGTCTTGTTGTTAGAGAGGCTGTGGTGGTGCAGTGTCCGTGGCCACGTGGCATTGTCCACTGCACCGCGCGTGGGCGTCACCGTGTCACACAGACAGTGTCACACAGACAGCACCCGCTGCCTGTTGCTGCTGCGCAGTTGCAGCACCCATCCTTCCCCACCTCGCCCTGCCAATGGCCCTTACCCAGTTACCCATCCTCGATCCATCGGGAAGGGTGGTGATGGTGAGGCTGTCACCGCTGAGAAAGGGGGAGCGCCAGAGGCCTGTTCGCCCCTCTCCCTGTCCCCACAGATGTGATGTGCGTTTCCTGAGCTCCTGTGGAACAAGCCATGCGGGACAGATCGCTCCCTTGGACAAATTGCTCCCTTGGAATCAGCATCCCCATGAGCAGTGGTATAAACAAGCACTAATTATCCCTTTTTGAGTGAACACGACACGCACAATGGGTGTCAAGGCTTGCTGCCCTGGGGAGGGCTGCTCCCACCTGCCTTTCCCGGAGGGTCCGGCCAGTCGGGAGGAGCCGGGGAGCCACAGGAGTTCATTGTTTTCCAAGCAGGTGGTGCTCTGCGAGCTTGAAGTGAGCACCAGATGGGCAGAGATGATGAAAGAGGCATCGGCGTGAAAGGCTTCCCTCTAGGGTGTTAAATATTACATTCCCCGAGCCCGCCGAACTGTTGAAACCAATAGAACTAATTAGGGAGCCGGTGCCGGGGAAGGACGCGCCGTGGCTGGCGGCTGGAAGCGGTGCCAGATCCCACAGAACCCTCCCTTTGTCTGCCCCAGCGCCTCGTGCCAGCGTGGCAGACAGGGCACGCCGTCCTTCGGGGGGACAGCGCCGGAAAGGGAGCGTGTCCCCTCTCCCAGGGCCACCTTCCAGCGCGGATGAGGGCTGGGAGCTGACTCCTGTGCAGCAGGGTTGGTTTCCCCCCGTTCTCATCTGCTGAGCAGACTGAGAAGGTCTCAGGAGTGCTTGCACAGCTTTGGAGGGCTGTGCCATGTCCTGTGCTCATGGTGACCTCTGCCAGGAGTTTCCAGGGCAAGGGACTAGAGCAGGGCTGGGCAGGTCACTCTGGAGAGAGTGTTAAAGTCACTGTCACTGTGTGCCTGCTCCTCTTTTTCAGTGACCAGCCAGGCTCCGTAAGCAGAGCACCCCGGTGACCCCACCAGCGCAGGCTGACCACCAGGGTTTGACCCCCAACTCTCACATGTCCTTCCCAGCTCAACGGGGAGCCAGCAGTGCACCTCAGCCCCCCCAAAATCCATCTTTCCCTGGATTTCTGTCTCTGCTGGGGGACCTCCTGCCCCGGTATGTGGGAGGGCCATGAGTGAGAGTAAATCCTGTGCCCTTGTCAGTGTGGGGTCCTGTTCTCTTAATGGCCCTGTTGAGCCTGTGTGCCAGCAGCTGCCCTGGGAGAGGGCAGGATCACCCAAGCCAGCCCGTGCCATCTGTGCCCTCAGCCAGAGCTGCTTCATCTCTGTGCTGCATGTGCCCCTCCGCCTCTCCCTCCCTGGCAGCCCTTGCACTGGAAATAACAATAATAATAATAATAATAATAATAATAATAATAGCAATAGCAATAATAACAATAATAAAAGAAAAGGAATTAAGACAAGCAGACATAAAGATGAGTTGTTGCATGGCTCCTGTGCCGATTCTGATCTCAATGTCAAGGGAGCATCATTCCAGCCTAATGGCATCTTCCCGTGGAAGCGCTTTGTAGAAGTCATAAATAAACATGCTGGGTGAAAGGCACGATAACAAAAAAATGGAAACTGAGGTGCCCGGGATCTTTATTATTGAGCGGACAAAGCATCTGTGATTAGGAGGAACAGGGGAGAGGAGAGGGTAAAAATAAAAGGCGGCCGATTGTGTTGCTGCCTTGTCCGTGTCAAGAGAGGATCTGGCTGTGGTAGGTTGACAGGTTGTCTGGATAAATAGTTTGGGGGCAGAACACACATTTCTGATGGAACTTTCTTTTTTACAGCCGAGATCAGGAGCTCCAGAGGTACTGTCAAGGACGGACGAAGCTCTATAAATCAGGACAGGCTTTTTTGTCTGTCTGAAAAGTCTTATCTCGGAGTTCGTCCAGGCAATTTTTTGAGGTCTCTCTGGCTTCCTCCCTTCTCCTTATCAGAGCGCCACAGCTTTAAATGCAGATAGATACCCTCTAATGGAAGCACAAGCCAGAGCCCTCACTCCTTGTAAGTGCCAGCTCGTAATTTAGTTGTGTGCCCTTTGGCACCGGCGCATCCATCACGGGAAGCAGAGGCAGCGTCACCTCCCGGTGCTGCGCCAGGGACCGCGGTGGCAGCGGGGGCTCAGCAGGGAGGGGACCCCAGCTCCTGCCCTCCTTGCTCAGTGTGGGATGAGCCACCTGTAAAATGGGCTGAGACCGTTGGGTTTTTACTCCGTGGTTGTGTTGAGGGGATTGAGGAACGATAGAGAAACCCTGCCGGGTACCTGAGGCGGCAGGGTGGAGATGGGCAGGGTGGAGAGCAGCCATTCCTCTGGATTTTTCAGTTTTTCTCTTGCCGTGTCCTTCCCCCGCACACGCTTTTTGTACTTAAACCAAATGAGCTGGGAAGGAAGGGTTGATTTTTGGCTGGCCGTGATCCAGAGGGATGTCATGCACCCGGAATCAGAGCTCAGCGGGATGAAAACCGACGTGGGGTTTGACGGGGGAAGCTGTCAAGCCACCCCTCTGCTGTGGAGCCCTACCCAAACCTCCTCGAACCTTTTGAAAACCACTTGTCACCTTCTCTAACAAACAGTGCACAGCTAATGGCGACACTTCAGCATTCCCGACAGCTCCAGATTGTTAATTCCCCCTGTTTTTCCCCCTGAATGGCGTTTTGCCTTCTGGCTAAAGCAGCGTGGCTGCATCAGCCCGTGAGCTCCTCACCTGTGGACATGTGAAGGGGGTTTAATGGGTTTCTTCTCTTTGCCCCACTGGGCTGTGACCGGGAGGGGAGACAGAGCTGCCTGAGCCACTAATTGCTTTGGCCCTGCAACTCCCGAATGATGGAAAAGATTAAGAGGGAAGGAAAACAGCCATTCTATCTCTTTCTTGAAAAAACTTGCAGCATGAAAGGCTCATTAACATCATTAATGTTTCATTAACCTCTAGCCAGACAAATAAGCTGGAGGTAATTTAACAGTACGGGGAAAAGAAAGAAAATTAAAAATTACCCAGGTGTAGGTGACATTCTCCCGGCTGCCTTGGCTGTGCATTTTGGAGAGGTGTGGGCTCCTCTGCCTCCCCGCCCGGCGCTTGGAGCGCTGCCAGCGGCGCCGCCGGCTCCGGAGGGCTGCAGGTAATAACGAGCGGGGAAAGTCATTGATTGTGGCAAAATGGGATTCATTTGAACACAGCAACATCTGAAATCTTGCAAAGGAACACTGCTCCGCACAATGCCGGCTTTAGAGAGGAAAAAAAAAAAAAAAAGGAAAAAAAAAAAAAGAAGAAGGTGGGGAAAAAAAATCGGTGGCTGCAAAATGACTTTCTTTGTTTGAGTAAAAGGCTTTCTCCCCTTGTTAATTTTGGTTGGGTTTTATTTGATTTTTATCTCTGCCCAAGTTTACATGCTCCACCTCCAGCCCCGCTCATCCCAGGCCCATGTGAGTGTGTACACACAGGGAGAGATGTTATTTCTACACGTGCAAACTCTGGTGCTTCGTGAGCCCGGCTCGTAACTCACTGCTTCCCTCTCAACTGCCTTCCCTCGAGCAAGACCTCTGGTAGGAAGCAAACACTGTTAGTTCATCCCTGAAATCTGAAGGTGGGTTGGAAATGGAAAGAAATTGCAGTGGTTTTTGGCTCTTTGATGTGGTATAGTCTGGTAGCTTCCAGAATTGCCTAATTAATCTGGGTCGTCCATGAGAAAGTGATAAGGGAGAGTTTCTGCCTGTAAGGGAGCTGAGAATAAGGACAGTGAGCCAAAGGGAGAGGTTTATCCACATCCCCAGTTCAGAGAGATGAAGGAGACTTGCCCAAGGTCACGCCGAGGAGATCCCATTGGAGCTGAGAGCTGAACGTGCTCCTCATGGATCATTATCCCCTGGTTTCCTCTTGTTCTCCTGTCCCACAAACCAGACCCTGCACAACTTTGTGAGGTTTGCCTAGTCTGGGTGATTTTTGCTTTGTGGAGCTTGGAGCAGCAACTTTTCCTGCTGTGATCTGTGGGGTGGGAGCAGGAGATCTTTGCTGCTCTGGTCAGCTAATCCTGGATCTTCTATTTGCTCTGTCTGGGGCTTTGGATAAGGTGCCTGATTTCCATGGCTCTGCTTTCCTTGGCCATAAAATGTGAGTAACTCTCCCAGAGTTCAAATTAGTCCTCATAAAGAGCTTTAAGTGTGAAGTACAACATTAATGTAAATTTTCCTGTCTTTGCCCACTCCTGCCCTGGGACAGGAGGTCTCAGCCAGGTGAGTGGATGTTTCCTGAGCCGAGGTTGGGCTCGGGCTGTTGCCCAGCACGAGGAAGGGATGGGAGATGCTCGGTAACACTGAACCACCCGCTCTGGCTGCTCACACTTGGTTTCAGCTGCCCCTGCACTGCTTGGGGACTTCAAAAAGCTGCAGTCTTTAGCGTTACAGGAATTTTCTGTCTAGTGCCAGCCCTCGGTATTTCACAGGTTCCCCAAGCAGCCTGCAGGCACAAATAACCTTTACGTCCTGCTCTCCACTGTTTATGTAAACTTGGCTTCTGCTTGTTCCTGTCACACCGTGCCTGTGCTCTTATTCCTCTGAGGGTGGAGAGGGAAACAGAGCAGGTGAAAATTCCTGTGCGAGCATTTCCTGGTGGAAAAGGATCTCTCCTGCGTGGGCTCGAAGGGAAGGCAGCAGTGCAGGTAGGACAGGAGCTGAGAGCTGGATGCTCCTGTGCCTTCTGCCAGGTTACAGTTCTGCGTCTGTGACAAGGACTGGGTCAGCACCAGGTCCTTGCAGGCAGAAGGTCCTGCCTGCAGCAGCACACCTGTCCTGGGGGGCGGCGGTTGCCGTGGTGGTGGGAAAGGTGCCTTCCTTTGGATGCAGCCTCCAGCCTTGGCTCAACACCTGCTGCAGGCCAGTGCCTGGGGCTGAACAGCACAGCCTGCAGCTGCACGCACAGATGTGGGCCCCACCTAGCCAGATGTGCAGGCAGTAGGTCTGATTCTCCCTCTAGGCAGGGCAGGCAAGATGAGGAATGTTTTTAAGTCTCTCCAAATTAGCCTGTGTGGTCGAAAACTGCTGAATTTCCTGGGTGACCCTTCCTGGGTCAGAAGGGAGGAGTTAAACTGAGACTTCTCCTAAGAGGTGAAGATTTGGGAGGCCTGTCTGAGCAGGGGCCTGTGTATGAGCAGGCATGAAGGGCTTTCTGAAAATCTGGGACCATTTTTTTAGCTGGATGAGCCCTTTAAACAAGAAGACATTAAAACAATCGCTTGGAGGAATGTTGGTCTAGTTTTGCCACAGTGAAACAGCACAAACTGAACCACTGTTAAGATCTGTTTTATTGCCATCTATCAGTGTTTGTATCTGTGTCTCCATCCCATCCTTTTGACAACAGTATATGAGCAGCCAGGATTTATCCTTCCCAGCTAAATCTCTTTCAACCCATGCAAGAAGCCTAGGAAATGATTTCACAAAAATATATAGTTCACCAAAATTATTCAACCCTGAAGCGTTCAGGTTTAGGTCAGTGTAAATTTAGAATAAGTATTTGTTCTGGTTCTTATCTTAGCCAAGCTGATTTACCCAGGAGCAGCTGATAACTCCTTTTAAATTCACTGCAGAATCATCTTCCAAATGCTCATTCCCCACTTCTCCCCCCACGTCCCTGCCTGGGTTTGTTATCCTGGGGTTGCACACATGGGTGTTGGACTGCTGATGAGCTCTGCAGGATCCTCAGCTCCGTGTTTTTCCAAAAGGAGAAACATTCATGGCATGTGCCTTGTATAGTAGAATTTCATAAAAAAATTCAGGAACAGCTTCCCCAACTTTTCTTTAGAAGCCCAAGTTGGGAACAAATATTTGACTTGCACAGAAGAAAAAAGTGTTTATGTGGTTTATGATGCCTGTTCACTTGCTCAACTTTTAAGCAGACTTTTTTCTCTCTGAACCTCAGCATTTCCTTCTTCGACAGCAAATCTCTTGAGATGGAGAGTGCTTTGGAATAGAGTTATTTACCCATCTCTCTCTCCTTCTATGAACAGACTTCAAATGAGCTGAAAACCAGGAGCTGCAGGAACTTGTACTGGCTCCTGCCAGCTCTTCCCATCTGCATTTCCCTCATCTGCTCCTTGCTGGGTGCGGTGCAAGAGTGTGAGGGCAGCAGGGAGATCCCTGCTCCAGCTGCTCTTATCCCTGCTCTGTCTGCTCTCATCCCTGGATTCCTGCTGCCCTGCATTCCTGCTGCCCTGCATTCCTGCCCACGCAACCAGGATGCTCTGCATCCCTGTGCCAGCAGCTGCATCCCTGCCTGGGCAACTGAGTGCCTGCCCAGGCAGCCACATCCCTGCCCTGGCTGCTCTCATCCCTGCCCCAGCTTCCCTGCACTCCTGCTGTCCTGCATTCCCACCCAGGCTGTCACATCCCTGCCCCACTGCTCTGCATCCCTGGGCCAGTGGCCACATCCCTGCTTTGCATCCCTGCCCAGGCAGTCACATCCTTGCCTGGACAACATCCCTGCCCTGCATCCCTGCCCGGTATCCCTGCCTGGTCACCTGCATCTCTGCCCTGCATCCCTGCCAGGACACCTGCATCTCTGCCCTGCATCCCTGCCAGGACACCTGCATCCCTGCCCTGCATCCCTGCCCTGCATCCCTGCCCAGTATCCCTGCCCTGTCACCTGCATCCCTGCCCTGACAGCCCCATCCTTGCCCCGCCGGCCGCATCCCCGTCCCACATCCCTGCCCGGGCAGCCGCATCCCTATCGCAGCCCGCCGCCCGCATCCCGGCGCCGCTCCCCTGCCCGTGCCTGGGGAAGCAGCACCACCTCGCGTCGGTCTGCAGCTGGCACAGCCGGTCCCTGCGCGACCGCAGCTCCCGGAGAAGCCGGGGAAATGCCGACCCTCCCCAGTGAGCCCCAGCTCATCCCAGCTGCTGTATTCCGCCCTCTCAGAACGCGGATCCTACTTTCCTCCTTTTATTCCCTTCCTGTTTTTCAAGGGCAGGGAATTCTGAAGTCTTCTGCTAACTGAGATGATGTTGAGTGTTTCAAACGTGCATTTCTTTGCCCTAATCTTTCAGGACACGCAGCAGTGCCGAGGTTTATTTGCTGCTGCTGCTCAGACTCCATTTATACTACCCTATTTACGCCTGTCTGAAATAATAGCAGAACGGAATATACTGAGGAGTGCTGTCCTTTGAGGTGCAGTTTTCAAGGGTGTGTAGGACCCAGACTATACAGCAAGGAGTTGCTGCATCCTCTAAAGTAGTTTTATCCTCTCTAAGGCTGCTGACACCCAGAGATGGTGAGTTTAAAGGATTTCTGATGAAAACAGGACAGGGGACAGCGTTAGGCTGAGAAAAGCTCATTCTGAGAGGTCTATTTCTAGCACTGAGGGATGCTGAAAGGCAAAGCTGGTGCGTCACCGCTCCTGCTGGTCAGGAGTTGTGTGTGTCGAGGTGGGGAGAGGCTGCAGAGAGCAGGACTTGCAGCCCAAGGCCTGGAGATGGCAGGTCTGAGACTTAGCTGGGTAATTCCTTTCTTTTTAGAGCTGGCATAGGGATTTTCCTGTGTTGGAAACAGCCGAGATCAATCCGACACTGAGATGCTGCTGTCTGGAAATGATCAGCTCGGTGCCCACTTGAATAATTTCATTTTAGGGGAAATTGAGGCACATTGTCTTTAAAACAGCAGAACAGCAGCTCTGTCCTTTGTGAAGCAAAGTGTGTTTGGTGTGTCCCCAGAAGTTCTTGAAGCTGACAGCTTGGGTCATGCAAGGTAAGGGTGCAGCACTGGGGACTGGAGAGAGTGAGTGAGTTTTTCCAGGCAAGACTTTCTGCTGAAAAGCTGTGAAAGAAAAAAAAAAAAAATCGAAGAAAACATTTGGAGAAACAAAATAGTGCAGCCTCCTTCCACCAGCAAGTGAGTTTTCTTTGGCTTGTTCAAATTGAGATATTTGCATTTGAAACACACCTACATATACATATATTTATAGATATAGCCCTAGAAGGTGAAACTTGTAGTTTCAGCAAAAAGACTAAAATAGCCTCATGTTTTTTGCCTTTATTTTTCCATTCTGGTTAGTAAAGAATCTGCGATTGGCATCAGGCTACTTGGAAAATGCCAGGCTGGATCAGTATCGTCCTTCTGGCAGCCAGCTTGGGTTCGATGGAGAATAAATACCATTCCCTCTGTCATCACCCTCTTTTCTTCATCGGGGCATTGCTGGAAAGCAATGGGGTGGGAATACTTTAAAGGGGGATTTTGGGAGTTTTTTGTAACTCTCCAGCAGAAGCTCTACCAAGGCAGCAGGGAAAGGAACTCTCCGTGGGGCGCAGGGACTCCCTGAGCAGTGCAGAAACTCGTGCAGTGAGGTTTTCTGGCCAAAACCCTTCCCTAGGAGCTCTCTGGAGCCTCCCAGCATCCAAGGGATGAGGCAGGACCTCCCTGGATCCCACCAGGCACCAGAACCAGGGACACGGCAGTGGCTGCCGAGGGTTTCACTGCCGGAGGGCCCAAGGGCAGGAGCCAAACTGGGGCTGGATATTGACATTGAAAGTTGGCTTTTTGAAAGGCACAACAGCCTTTGCTTGCTGCAGAGCTAATTATTATGCAAATTCATGCTAATAAACTCTGCCTTGCATGTTGTGGAGAAGCTGCCTTTCCCGGTTAACATACCAGTAATGAGAGGTAGATTTGTAATTCAGATGCTGGTGGTAATATCCTAAATTACTCCGCGCTGTAATGGACTTTATTTCTTTCTCCCCTCGGCTCTCCCCCCAGTCCAAATGTCAATGCAAATCAGTTACAACTTTGCATATTTATTGCAGATGTATTTATTGTTGATACAGGGGCGAGACCCTCAGCTAAACAGCTCCTGCTGGCACTGCCGGGGGGCTCGAGGTGTGGTTTTACCTGTCATGCTGCTTGGAGAAGCTCCTTCCATCTCCTTTTTTTTACTCTCCCAAGGAACAGCCTCAGGGTGGGGAAAGCATATGTTATTTTTTTATTCATTAATTCCTTAGCATCTTTCCGTGCGTGGTTTTACATGACTGCTTATTCCCCGAGTTGGTGGAGATAACCACGGAAGCACAGATCATGTGCAGACTAAGCTAGGATTTAGGCCTAAAGCTACTGAACCGAGGCTTAGATTAGATGGCATCAGGCCTCTGTAATCGGTCTCTGTAAGATTTTGGCCCAACTTTGTCATCTTAATCAATGGAAAATCATGCAAGTCAGCTGTGTTTGACGTTTCAGCTGCCATTGGGCCACTGCTGAGCCAGAAATGCCCTTCTGTCACTCAGTGTCCCACGGAGCACAAATACAAGGCAGATTTCTCTCTGCAGCCGTGAACCCGTGCTCAGAAAATCCTGACTTGAGGCCACCCGACGGGAAACGAAAAGCAAAACCATTCCCACATTGTCCCTGAGCTGCCAGAAGGGCAGGGACTGTTTCAGGCTATCGCTGGCTGGGCGGAGGGAATGGGAAAGGACAGAGTTATGTCCTGGTGGGTTTAAGCCTGGTGTGGGCTCTGATCTCACTGGCCTTGCCTTTCCGCTTGCTCTGAGGCGTGTTTTCATTTTCTTTTGCCTTGTTGCAGAAGAGAGAGCCTCAAAGCTTGGGAATATCCGTGGCTCTCCAAATCCTTTGCGTCGGTACGGACAAATTGATGATGGATTAAAAATTGGCTTTTGGGGGAATATTCTCTGCTGCTGGCTCTGGGGGTGACGATTCAGGGAAGGAGTGCTGATCTGAGCTGGAGCTCGCCGAGCCGTTGCAGACACGCTGTGTGTGCACGGGGTTGTGCATCCCTCGGGGACCATGGATTTCCTTCCCTGGGTTTGCTCCAGCCTGGAGTCAGAGCATGCGCCCAAGTTCAAACAGCACAAGGGACTGGGGAGGCTGCTCTGGCTGAGACCTGGAGCGAGTGTGTGAGTGGAGAGAGAAGCAGGAGCGCCTCCGGGCCTGCCCAAATCTAACGCAGAGGTTTTTCAAGCCTTTGAACATTTTTACTTTACTTGCATTTGCATTCTGGCTCCTGCACAGCAAGAAACCACTTGGGCTGAGAGGAGAGACTTTGAAAGGGATTGGGGAATGCTCTGCAGCCCTGCTCCTCCTCCTCTCCATGGACTCCCTGCGTGGACCAGGTATTGGACACCCGGAGTTCACTCTGAATCACCGTTTGCCATTTTTTCCAAGGCCAGGCTAAAAATTGTCGGAGCCATCTCTTCCAGCCTCAAAATATCGATGAGTCACTGAGGAGCAAAGGGCTGCAGAGCCAGAACACAGCGTGCAGCCTGTGGTGGGTAATTTTAGACCGAGAGTGGCCTTGAGGGCTGTTCAGCACTCCCAGCCCCTCTCTTTTGTGTGCCCCCCTCCGATGTGCCCTGGCCTCACGCCTGAGCCTTGCAGGCAGCCGGGCATCCTCCTGCGTCCTCGTGGATCCTGGTGCACCCTCCCTGGACGCTGGCACGTGTGAGGCATCCCGTGGGATGCCGAGCCTTGTGCCGCGCGACGCAGGTGGGTCACAGCCCCGGGGTCCCGGCCCCACGGAGGGGCGGATGCGTGCGATCCATGTGGATCCGTGCGGATCCGTGCGGATCCATGCGGGTGGCTGCGCGGTGAGCAGCTGGGAGCAGCGTGCAGTGCTGCCGCTCTTCCACACGGTGCTGACAAAGCTCCACACAAGACACAGAAGCCTCTGGATCCTCACTCCACAGGCCACGCTGTCCCACCACCCTCCGTAGTAGTGCTTAGAGTTTTCCCCATCCCACAAGCGGTGAAAGGCTGGCAGTGCCCACCCTGTGACTGTGACCCCTGGAGCAGGGTTAGCTCCGCTACAGGGATGCAGAGAAGAGAAGGAGATGCTCTGCTGGATGTTTAGGATGGATCTCTCAGCTCCCAGATTGTGTCAGGGTCTGGAGACCCTGGATGATGCCCTGCTCCTTTTGCTCCGGCCGCTCTCCAAGCCGTGGGGTCAGGGTGGGCAAGGGGCGCTTCCTCCCATTTCCAGGCCGGCAGGGGAGGCTGAAAGGGCTCGGCCATGCTCCGAGGAGCAGGACACAGCCCGAGCACCGCTTATGTGCTGCAGGCTTTGTGTGGGCTCGGAGATGGTGAGTTCCTGGGTTTGTGGGGTGGCGGGAGCAGGGCTGCAATCTCCTCTCATCACTGTGTATGCTGCGCTGCGCTCAGGAGCAGCCGGCCTCCCACCGAGTGTCTGCTGCAGTTCCTTAATTGCTTTCTTAACTTCGTTACTCCTCTTCTGTTGGCAGTGCCCTGAAGCAAGGAGTCCCCCAGGTGCACTCGCTCTTGCATGCCAAAATTAGCTTCTTTTATTTAATTTTAAATAAACGTAGCGTCCTTTGAGTGCTCCCGGCATCTGCCGTGAAGGGGCAGAGGGAGCGGGCGGTTAATTTTGCATGTGCTGCTCCTCAAAGAGCCGCCTGCTCCTTGGCCTGTGGAAAGTTTTTCATGTTTCTTGCAGCTGTCCTTGGTGACCCTGAGCGAGTCGGGCTCTGTGGCTACAAAACGAGGAGATGAATTCTTCATCTCTCCGACATGAGTCTGTCTGCACTGCTTAGAGCCAACACCTCTCAGCGAGGCCGTGCGGGTTCGGGTGGATGCAGCTGTCACACAGAGCTCTGAGCAGGGTTTAGAGGCGTTAGGCTGAGCACTAGGACCGGTTTTACCTGGGCAGAAGTGCAAGGTGGGACATCAAGGTGCCTGAAAAGTCCTTCTCTGCCACACTGTCCCCGTATGACCTTGGGTGTGTCACCTGTCTCCCAGCTTCTCCCTGTTTGGGATCATGTTAGGATGGGATTAGGGTGGAAACTGGAGTAGCCCAGCATGGAGAGGGCAAGGAAGGCTCTCAGAAGAGCATGAACCGGGAGGGAGAAGGGCTGGAGGTCTCCTCATGAAGTTTGCTGAGCTGAGGGCAGCGTGCACGTGCGTGTTTTACATAGGGCGCTGAAATAATTTATGGAGAGCTTCTCCCTTTCAGCGGAGGAGGTGGTCAAGATGAGCGAATAAATCTTTAAAAGAATAATGTTTTCAAGATCAGGCTCCTTGTCCTCGAACCCTTTGATGTATGAGAGCAATAGTAGGTAGGACACATAGTGAAATAAACATGAGATCTCCCAGGAAGAGAATAGCGGAGTGGAGAAAATATTAGTGTTTACATCAAAACTCAATTGGAGCACTCGTTTCAAGATGATAGTTTATTATATTGCATCCAATTTAGTCCCACAAGGATGTTTCTTCTGCGGGTGACACTCAGGCTCACTCCGTGTCTCCTCCTCCTCGCTGTACCTGGGCACTGCCGTCCCCACTGGGTGATTCATCCTCTCCCTCTCTCTGCAGTCTCAGGATGGTTGGAAAGGCAAAGGGAGGAATTAATCAGCTTTTGGCCAATTTGCTGTTCCTTTCTGGGCTGCTGTCAGCTCGGTATGTCTTGACCCCAGGCTGGGAGAGATGTGCTGGGAGATGAGGGGATGCAGAGGGAAGGAGCCTGTGGTGACGTGGAGAGAGGGTGTTCAGGTCATCAGTCCCACCCCTCTGTCCTGACTGTTCAAAACCAAGCCATGATTAATGCATGGGAGAGGTTTGCTCCTGCTCCCAGCACTTTTAGGAGCTTCACACCTCTTCGCAGGGCCTGGAGCAGGTCACCAGTGGATGGTGTTTGCCAGTCTCCAGGTGCCCCAATATTGCACCATGTGAGGGTTGGGAGAAGAAAGGTGTGGAGGACTTGGCATCCTCCCAGAGCCCTGATGCGATGAGGATGGGAAGGTGACCCCGAGACACCTGCCCCTTCTGCCCCAGCCGCAGCAGATGTGAAGGCCTGCAGTCCTTCCCAGTGTATTTAATGTGATTTTATTAGCACTGGGTGCACAGTGGGGCTTTTAATGGCTCCATGACCTGTACCCGGTGAAGGGTATCTTTGGGCAGGGTATCCTAGAGGGCCTGCCTGAATATTTCCTCCACACCAGGCAGCTGAGGTGACACGGGACAGCCTGGCTGTGTGGGATGCCTGGCATCACCCCACAGCTGTATGGGAAGCCCTGAGCATCTACAGCAGCACAGCTGGGCCAGGGAGTCACCTCCTGCCCAGCTTATTTAGGGTGGAGAATACTTTAGTGTCTCCAGGGCAGGCGGTGCAGAGAAGTCTATCTGTTTGTTTACTCTTCTTTTTCCCAGTGCGTTTTCCTCCTGGATATGCAGAGCTCTGTCAGAACTCCCTCCTGCCCAGTGCATTTTTTACCAGTCTATTCACCAGCCGGGCAGTGTTGGGATCTCATCTGCTCTTGAATAATACTGGCTGTAATCTGTGCACACTGCCCGGGTTTGTTGGTGCTGTTCCCCAGGGCTGGGGCTGTGGGGGCTGGCAGCTGTGATTTGCTTCGCAGGCAGAGGATGGATGCCCTCAGCAGAGTTAGTGGCCGTGTGGGTGCCGGGCGGGAGGGGCTGTCCCTGGGACAGGCGCCCATCCAGCCTGGACGCGCTCGGATTGCACAAGGTCTGATGAGCTCTCATCTCTCCTCCCCTCCCCTGTTTCCTAATGTGCAATTAGTTATATGTATGTAAATTACACAGCGAGCAGAAGCGAAGGGAGATGAGTGAAGAGAGAGGAGAAAAAACCCCAATCAAATAAATAATTCTGGTGCAAATGTTGTTTTTTGCGACCCTGGTTGTCTCGGCAGCGCTGGGGTGGAAGGAAGGAGGCGGCCGTGTAGGCGCCGGGCAGCAAACGGGAAGCGAGGCTGAGAGTTTCAAAGTCGCTTGGGAGGTTGGGATGCTCAGTTCCCATTAATTTTAATAAGAAGAGGACATCTGTCTCATCGCTGACTTTGAAAATATCAGCCCAAACTTTGTCTAACCCTCAGCTCTTTCTCCACCTGTTGCTATCCTGTAACAATGCTTTGATGGCATTTAGCAGTAAAAGCAGCTTTTAAACATGTGGGCGCTTTCTAACCAGCTGCGGGGACGGATTTACAGAGACCTTGTTAGAGGCAGGACTCAGCTTTTTCATGGTTCAGACCTGCTGAAGGCAGCAGAGAGAAAACCTTTTGTTTGCTGTGATGATCAAGAGATCGGCCAGCATCTCGCTAATAGAGGGTCGAGAATATTCCAGGCGGATCTTTAATTCTTTCTCAAAATCTCCAAGAAGAGGGTAACTCACATTCTCCCAGCTGCACTCATTCCTGCTTGGGATGTGGTTTTCCTTGGAGCTGGTATCCCAAACTGGGTGCTGCTGCTCCTCTCAGCCCTGCTTGTATTTACCTGGTGATTGAGTGTCTGTTTGCACACCCTGCGCCGCACCACCGCCGTCTACCTGGTCTTTGATTTCTTCATCCTCACTGTATTACTCTGCAGTTGTTTTTACTGGATTTCATCTGACTGGGTTTTTGGTTGGTTTTTTTTTGGTTTTTTTTTTTTGCTGTTTGTCTAATTTATCACCAATATTTTGAATTCTGATCCTCATTTTTGGAGCATTCCAGGCTCCTCTCTGCAAGGTCTCAGACTCACTCCGCTTTATTATCCCCAGCACCGCTGAAATATAAAGCAAACAGACTCTGGCCTGTGGCAGACGAGGGGAAAGCATTTGAAAAGCCCTCCCTGGTGATGGGAAGTGCTTGGCAGCTGCTCCCTGTGTCAGTTCAGTCGATGGCACTTCCACCCCGGGCACTGCCTGAGCTTTCTTCCCAGCTCCCCTTGTAGGTGATGTCACGCGGGACCATGTCAAGCACTGTAATGAAGTCAAGGTATATCACATCTGCTGCCTCCTCCCCTCCGATCCAGGAGACCAATTACACCGTCAAAAAAAGGAAATTAAGTTGGTTTGACATGATTTGCTATTGACAAATCCGCAGTGGCTGTTCCTTATCACTCCATTATCTCCTCAGTGCTCCCAAAATTGATTGCTGTGTAATTGGGCCACGCGTCTCATCTCGTGGAGTATAGGGCAAACTGTGCTCAACCCCTCGGGCAGCCAGGGAAGTGGAAGCAAAAAGCACTTTTCCTCCTCGGCTTTCATGTTCCCAGATCTGTGTGTGCTGCCTTGGACATGCTGCCAGCTCTGGGGAGGGCGTGGGGGCACCAGGATGGCTCCTCCCTCATTCTTTGGGCACCCTTGGTAGGCATCGCCGTCATTCCCATTTCAGTGGTGTGCAACAGGGGCTGTGCACTTGGTTATTTAGGGATTTATGGGTTCTCAGGGGAAGCTCAGCACTGATCCAGTTTATCCCGTGAACTCCCAAATCCCTGGAGCCCTTAAGCAGACATGGAGGCAGCTGCTTCTGCAGCTCTGCCCTCACTGCGGTCTCCCTCCACCAACTCCTGTGTTTACTCTTCTTATGAGCACCACGATTTAGTTTTATGGCCCAGCGATCAATTCTCCATCAGGAGCTCTGGAAAAGCTACTGATGTGTTTCCAATAAATGGTACGTCAAGGAAAATATATATGATCCTGTCCTGTCCCTGTCTCGTTTCCTTCTGCGTCGCGTGCAGCCTTTACAAACATTTCGAGGCGGCGGAAAAAAGGGGACTCGTTGTTTGTTTGAGGCATTAGGAATGAGGGGATATCGATTCCCCGGGGATAGGGGGATTGGTGGATAGGGGAATTCGTACAGCAGTCACCGGCGAGGCTCAGACAGGGAGCGAGTGCCGTGGGTCTGCAAAGAGCAATCGCTCTGGAGGCAGAAATGAAACAAGTGTCAGGGAGAGTAACTGGAGGCTGATGTTAATAATTAAGCTTTCTAATGAGAGCATTCGTTTTTCTCGGGTAGATGGATTCAGCCTTTCCCACCCTGGTGGTGTTGTGTACGAACCGAGCTCATTTTGTCACAGCACAGGCAGGGACTGCTCCTCGTGCCTCCTGGGATGGACAGGCCAGACGAGCACGGGGATGGTTACATGGGAATGGGAACTGAGGGAGGTCTCACGGCCACTGGCAGCTTCCTCTTGGTGGGGAGCAGAGGGACGGCATTGATCTCGTCTCTCCGGTGACCAGTGACAGGAGGGAACGGCTGGAGCTGTGCCAGGGGAGGGTTAGGTTGGATTTTAGGAGAAGGTTCTGCCCCCAGAGGGTGCTGGGGCACTGCCCAGGCTCCCCAGGGAATGGGCACGGCCCCGAGGCTGCCAGAGCTCCAGGAGCGTTTGGACAATGCAGCCAGGGGTGGGATTGTTGGGGTGTCTTGTGCAGGGCCAGGAGCTGGAATTAAATGATCCTTGTGGGCCCCTTCAAATTCCGTGTATGTTATAATTCTATGATATTTGATGTACTCCTGCTCCGTGGGAGCTCAGTCCCGCCTCTGCGGCCTTCCCGTTTCCTCGTCTGGAAAAGGAACTTTAGGAATCATGGAGCTGGGTGAACTTTATTGAAAAAAAATATTTTCTATAAAGAATCTGAGTTTTGCTGAGATCCACATCTGTGGTGATAGGAATGGGCTGGAAACAGGAGCATCTATTATGCCGCAGGTTTTTTTATTTCCTGGAGAAAATCCAAACTAAGACATTTTTTGTTTGAAACTGGTACATCAAAACATTGCAAATGCAGTTTGGTACAACGCCCTGGTTTGATGAAACAAAGGAAAAAAGTCCCCATTTCTGAATTTCAGCGTTGTGAACTGATGATTCCAGAAAAACCTTTCAACTTCTCACCCTATCTCAAGATGAAAACAAATGTTGAACTACAGAGATTTCCCAGAGGAAGGAAATTCTGCTTTCCTAACACCTCTAACACTTACTTTTTGTTGTAAATCATTTTGAGCTCTACAGATGAAAAGCTCTTGGTAGATGCAAAATATCGCTGCTTTTTATTTTATTTATTATTCATCATGATAGTTCATGCCCAAAGAGGAATTCATATTCTTTCTTTCTTAGCTGCTGGGTCCCGTGAAAATTGCCCGGCCACGGAGCCTGGCTGCCTGCACTTTGTGGAAGACATGGGAAATTCATTAAAATTTCATCATTTCTGGCTTAAGTTGTTTACTTTTTTGACCAGCTCTGCTGGGAGATGTCATCTGGCTCCCCAAGACCTGGTGGGCTTTGCTCTGCCAGGACGGGGCCACTTTGTCCGTGCCCTTGGCACGTCGCAGGAGGGAGCGTGGGAAAAGGGGGGATCCTGGGGGAGCTGGGTTGGGAAAGGAGGAGGCAACTGATGAGCTTTGCTAATTGCCGGGGCTTGCAGATGGCTGGACCACGTCTCTCCCGACATTGTGCCGGCTGGGTTTGCTCTGGCACGAGGCAGACACAGCACCTGCTTCCCGCCAGCCCCGGGGGCACAGGTAGCCGGGAAGGGGGACGGTAAAAGGACATCTGGCAAAGCGCCCGCGTGGCACAGGAGGGGAGGGAGCCTTCAGTGAAGTTTCCCCAAATACGCAATTAATTTTGACTTAATAAGACATTTATTGTACAATAAACGGCAACTGATTCTATGAAAAAATATTTATTGAGGATTTACGGCTGAGCAATGAATTTGTAGCTCAGTTTGTCTCAACGAGATTTATTTACATAGCAGTTAAACCCCAATCAATAATATGCTTTTAATAATCACTGTATTTAAGTAGTATTTCAACAATACACTGTAATTAGGCCATGGATTCTTCTGTAATTCTTTAGATTTAGTATACTTTGGGGTTCCGAATCTCTCCTGGATCGTGATGCGAGTGCTCCATTAACGTTAATTAAGTGCGTGCCAATCAAGCAGAGAATGCACCGCGCTGTGTGCGAGCCGTCGGTGAACAGCAGTGGGGTGGTGGGAGGGAAGCAGCTCAGGCTTCCCGGGATGGAGAGCAGCAGTTTCACGTCAGCATCCTTCACTTTGCATCAGTCATCACCAGGACCAGCTCCTGGGAGAAGAAGGAGGGCAGAGAGCAACGCTACTGATGGGAACGTCCCCATCCCCTGTGCCACACCGTCCTCTGACCCGTGCAGAAGAGCTCCCAAACAGGGCTGAGTGTGCCTTTGAGATTAAACTGCTGGTTTATAGACGTGTAGCTGTGACTCTGTGGAGCTCCTGGAGTCCCCAGGAGCTGGGTTTGCTGGGAATATTTGCTCTGTCTGTGGGAAAACAGCCCCTGGGCCGGGCGGTACAGAGGGTGCAGGATGGGGATGCTCATCCTGGTGCTGACGGATGTAGGTTTGCATTGCTGGGCGCAGGAAACCCATCCTGCTTTTGTGCCTGTCGAGCTGCTGGTGGAAGGTGGGCGGCCACAAGGAAGTCTGGCTCTTTGCTTCCCTCCACCCACGGGAATTTTAACTTGGATTTTTAGCAGTTCAGTATTCTGCTGGGTGCACTGGAAAACGTGAGCGTGGAGTGGTGCACTCCGGAGCATGATGCTGCAAAGTTTTGCCCTACTCACAAGGCACTTGGAAGACTTTCTAGATCAATCACGCTTTAAATGCACATTTTTCTCTGCTCCTGGTCTGTCTAATCTCTCATTGTCTCAGCAATTGTACCTCCTGTCTCTGTCTGCAGCCGATGATACGCTCCTGAGAAAGATACGGGTGTGTATATTTAGAAAATGTCTCTGGCATTCCTCTCCCACAAGGGACACTTGAAATGGCCTTGGGGGGAGGAAAAAGAAAAGCCCAAAAATGTGGCCCTGCAGTGTCTTGCTTCTTTCTGCCTTGTTAGAACAGGGCCCAAGGCAGGAGAGTCGCCACAGAGCCACGTGAGGAGCAGGGCTGGCAGCGCAGGAGGGGATGCACTGAGGAATATTTACTACACCAGAGAAAAGATTTGGTGCTAAAGATTGATTATTTCTTTTTAATTTGGTAAATCATCCTGTGCTGTGGTTCAAGTGTGGCTGGCAGAGGGGTGAGGGAGGCAGGGAGAGAAGTGAGGGGTGGCAGCTGCAGAGGAGATGGGGGGGAAAATCCTCCCTGACAGGTTAAAAGCTCCACGTGAGAATCTCCATGTGAGCTTTCCCAGGAAAGGCACCGAGATGGGAAATTAAGCAAGACAGCAGGCAGGGAAGAAGGATGCACCGTGTTATGGTAATCGCTCTTCTTAATTGCTTTGACTCCGATGACCACTCATTTCTTATCCTAACAAAGACATGAGAGCCACCCGCTCCGGACTGCAAAGCAAATCCCGAGGGAAGCTCCCCTTGTGGTCTGTCAGGGACCCAAACTGCTTTGTGACTGCCAGCCCCAAGGTGCAGCTGTGTTGGGACGTCGTGGTGGCCGGTCTGGTGATCACAGTCCCACAGGAGGCTGAGCCCGAAGAGCCCAATGGGATTTTTTTGGAGCGAGGGGTCGTGCGAGGCACCGCTCCAGCACCTCCGCTCCTGCTCAGCCAAGGTGCAGAAAACCAGGCAGAGCTGCTGCCACCAGTGTTTTACCAACCCTCTTTGAGCTGAATGGAATCCCGTTGCTCAGCTGTACTATTTGCACTGATTCAGCCGTAAATTCGTGGTCTAAACTCTCGAGGAGCAGGCAGAAAGGTGCCTGCTGCTTTTTCGCCTGGGCTTGATCCAGCGCAGAATAATTGCGTTGACTGTTCCGCTCTGTGCTTGGCAGTTCAGGGCTTAGAAATCCCCCACAAAAGAGCCCAGCACACAGAAACTTGACTCGGAGTCTAAAGCAAAGCTGCGACTGGCAGAGGTGCAGATCTTCAGGCTCAATCAGATGCATAAAGACAGGCAGGCCAAGCTGAGATGGGAATATGTTGCTTCAGCTGTGCGCTGAAAGCTGCTGAAATTTTCCATATCAGAGGCTTGCTTTACAAAAAGGGATGGTCTGGCCTGGGGTTTGCAGGGAGGAAAACAGCAGTGGTGACGACAGCAGCAATAAAAAGCTCTCCCTGCTTTCCGCACTGGTGGGAATTGCTTCTCTACGCTCTTCCAGTGACTTTCCAAGCCAGTTTTCTCTGTGTATGAATCAAAATCGTCTGCCTGATTTGCCCTTGGTGTGTCCCAGCCTCCAGCAGCCCTGCACCAGTGTCACCGGTCACAGTGGAGCTGTGTGCCCATCCTGGCTGCACTGCCAGTGTCAGAGCTGGGCTGGGCTGTGTTTGGGCTCAGAGATGCTGGAGAGCAGCTATGTTGTGGAGAGGGGCTGGTTGAAGCAGTTGTGGGTATTAATTTAATATTTTTTTAATATATGGAATGGTGATTTTATGCATTTTAGCAGAATCTGGTTGGTTTGAGTTGGAGAGGACCTTAAAGCTCGTCTTGTTCCACCCCCCTGCCATGGCCAGGGTCACTTTCCACCATGCCAGGTTGCTCCAAGCCCTGTCCACCCTGGCCTTGAATACTTCCAGGGCAACACTCTGGGCAACCTGTGCCAGGGCCTCCCCACCCTCACAGGGAGGAATTTTCCTCATTCCCTTCAATGTGCCTCTTGGTGATTAAACGAGCAGCTCAGCTGCAGGGAAAAAACATTGCCTGTGCTCTGAGTTGTTCTGGAGTTCTTCAAAATGAGTCTGAGGAGGAGAGAAATGCCCACTGGTGCTCTGCAGGAGATTTTTAACCAGTCTGAGGTACTCAGTCTGAATGAGGGAGGCCGTGTTTTTGTGAGGGGAAACTTTGCTGATACCAGCAACATCTTTTCCTCCAGTAAGGAACAATTGGCCTGGCTTGGGAGTGCAATTGGGCAGCCCAGCTGGCCCAGGGACGGCCACGAGAGGACTTTGGCCTCCCTGCTGCATTTCAATTCCCCCAGCACTGCGGCAGCGATGGACACTTGGACACCGGTTGCATTAAACATGGGGTCAGTCATTTCCCTGCCTTCATTCTTTGTCTGTAATTCTGCATCTAATGGCAGCAATTAGTCACTGTCCAAGAAGGGATGAGCAAGCTCCTGGCTCATCCCGGCTCTCTGACGGATCTGCTCCTCCAGAGGGATGGAAAGGTCATTAGCAGAGGGTTAGTTATTGATCGGCTTGGGGGAGAGAGAGGGTCCAGAGGTGAAGCTCAGCACCAGGCTTAAACGACGGGCCAGAGAAAGGAAAGAAAAATAGGCTGGCAGCAGCCCCAGGGAGCCCCCAGCCACCGTGCCACAGATGCAAAGGACAAATTCTTATTGATTGGAGAGGTGTTTTTGGAGGTAGGTTATTTCTTTTCCCTCCCTAAAGCGGGGACCAATTATGGCTGTTGACTGGCAGAGACAAATGCCACAAGTACCAAGCCTGGATTTCCTAAGGCCATCCTGCTTCTCCTCATGGCGGGGTTGTGAAAACCCACTGTGCTAAAGCGAGCACCCTCGAACTGGCTGGGAGAGAGAACGACGTCCCAAAAAGGGGGATGGGGCTGGTTTTTGCACACACTCCTCTGCCAGGCGGGCAGGAACAGCTCTGCAAAACGGCACAAAGGGAAACGAGTAAGGCATAGGTGGCTCTTGTGTAGGAGATCAGAGGAAACCCTGAGTGCAGGGTGGGGAAGGAACGGGGTGCTCTGGGCAGTGGCTGTGCTGGAGGGAGGACAGAAGGATCTGGGACAGATTCAAGGGTTCGATCAGCTCGTTTCTGGCACTGACTATAATTAAGTTGTTCAGCAGTAAATTAAGGCCATTGCCAAGTTCTAGGGGGAAAGGACCTTTACAGTGGCTATGGGCCAGGCTCTCCTCAGGGCAGGGAGCTGGGGGGAGTCTGGCTCTTCCTGACCATCAGTCACACCTCAGGGCCTGTTGAGCACCCTCCGACCTCCTCTTCCATCACGGCCGTGTCAAAAAAAAGGGATGAGGTTATTGACCGTGTCAACGGGGCTGATAAATCACGGCCTCCAAGCCTGGCAGTGCAGGATACCCTCGGTCTGCTTGGGTTGGGCTTCCTCCTCTGCCCAGCTCCGGGAGTCCCTCCACGGATGTGGGGATGGTGTTCCCAAAGAGACGTCAGTAGTGATGCTTCCTGCTACCAGAGCTCTTCCTCAGGCTCTCAGAAGTGTGTCCTCTAATGCCTTACTCCTCCTCTCCTCTTGCCTGAGTGGCTGTGTTTCCCAGGTGGAAACTGGCTGTATTCCCTGCGTTGTCTCGCTCCTGGAGGCTCCTTCCTCAGGAACGGAGGCATGAAAGCATTTCTGCTCCTGCAGGCCAAGGGCTGCACATCAAGGCAGGGGTGCAGTGAAAAGCTCACAAGCCCACCCAGGCCTTGCAGGCAGCACTGCCAAGAACCTCTTGGTGCTCCCACAGGCCGACAGCCAAGCTCAGCCCAGGTGGAAGCAGGGATGGGTTCACGTGCGGGTGGGAAGAAGGGAGAGCAGCAAGGCGGGGTACCTGCACCCTTCCCATGCTCGTCCTGTCTCTGCCCCGCGAGTGATGGAGTGTAGCCCTCTTCTCTGCAGTGATTATCCTGTTCTTGGAGCCTTCTTTGACCTTCAGCAGCAGATGGATAATGCTGCGGGCAGGCAGGAGGAAGGCTCGGGAGCGTTGCCTTCAATACGGCTTCGCCCTCCTGATTTATACGGGGGAGCGAGCGGTGCTGATGCTCGCTGCTGCTCATAGATTATCTTCATTCCAGCAGCACTCAGGCAGACAGGAGAGGTAACAGAGAGCCACCCGCCACCCTATCCGTCACCTTCCCTCCGGCACCGGCGGTGGCTGCCGCAGAGCCGTCTCTTCCGGGGGAAACTTTCCCTCTCCATCAAACACCGCAACAAAAAGTCACATTCTGCAAACAGGTCCATGTATCTCTGGGGAGCTTGTCATGGCTGTGTCTCTCCCAAGCCTCTCTGGAGGACAGGGAAGCAGGGATGGAATAATGCTGGAGAGGAGCTGATGGGCTCAGGGGAGCAGGAGGGTTGAGGTCTCTGTTCAGCCCAGGGTGGTGCTGGGATTCATGGCTGTGTTTCAAGGTCTGGGCATCTCAGTCCAACCAGTGGAAGGTAAATCGAAGGCGCTGGGGACCCACTGTGATTTCTGGCATTGCTTTTATTTTATTTTCCCTCGCCTCACCTCTCAGGCCTTCATTTCCTGAACTGGGATTAATCTTAATCTTACTTACCCTCCTCCTAGGGGAGCGGGGAGGCTTGTTCTGTTCATGTCTGGAAAATGCTCTGAAATCCTCCGATGAAAGGTGCTGACAGAGCACTGAGGGTTTCCAGGATTCACGGTTTTAGATGAATGGAGAGGTGGAAGGCACAAGGGGCTGAGGAGGTGGTTTTGTCGGCGTGGTGGGGCTTGGTGTGCCGGGGGCAGCTGGCAGTGGGATCCCTGGGAGATGCCCCCTACAAAGGACACTGAGAATCACATTTTCTGAGCTGAAAGTAGAAAGTCTTGGCAGTGGCACCAGCCGGGAGCATCTCGGGAGGAGGGGTGGGAAGCCTGAAGGCAAGTTACGCCTTTCTTCTCTTGCTGCCTCTGAGAACACATGAATTATCCAGCCTTCCTTTGCTGCCTGGAGACCAGGATCAAACCCAGGTATGCAGAGTGCTGGTGTTTGTGCTGAGGCTGGGCAGACGGGGGGTGCAGCAGGCGAGGTGTGGGGCCTGCAGTGCTCCCTCTTGGAGACCATCGTGTGCTTTGGCTCTGAATTGAATTTTAATTCCCCCTTTTCTTATTTATTTTTTTTTAATATTATAAAATTGTCAGGCTTTAGGTCTCCATGCCTCTCTTTTTTTTTGTTATCAGCCGTATGTAAAATGTGCCCAGTAGCCCAGACATAATGAGTGTACTCAGCGTGGAGCCAGAGGAGTGCTGTGTGCCGGGAGTGCAAAGCCCAGCTCTGCAGGTTCCCAGCGCTGCACCTCCTTCTTGGGTAGCTCCAAACAAAGTCCTTCCACTGGAACCTCCGCGGGCTGCAGGGCAGGTGGGCGGCTGCACATCCCAGACCTCCTTTTTCCTCGGGAGAACCCTGCTTCTAACACCAATTTGATCAGCATCCCGTGGCCGAGCAACCCGGGCTTGGTGCATTCGAAATTGCCCTGCGGCATAAGATGAACAGAATCTGAATGCCTGGTGAGCAGCAGTCCATCGAGCAGGAGGATATATTGCTCCAAATGGAAATAATTTCTATTGCTAGGGAAGAGAGTGGCCTGTTCTGAGCTATTGCACCGGGCTGCTCAGTAATTTGTGCAGTGCAGATGGGAGCACAGAGCCTTTACTGCCGGAGAAAGCTCGAGTCAAGTTGTTAAGGAAGAAATATAATCAGAAAGAGCCAGGAAACATAAAAATGAAAATAATTTACATTTCATCAAGAACTCGTGGAAAAAGGACAAGGGGAAAAAAGAAGCAAGCCCTGTCGGTTGTGCAGGGTTTTCAGCAGGAGGAGTAGGATTCGGGAGGAAAACACACAGAAATTGACTTTTCCCTGTATTTTCAAAGTGAGAATTGACTGCCGAGCCACAAGTGTTACTTGAAGTGACATTTGTGGGCGCGCTGTGAAAATGCTCAGACAGCACAAAGCCTTGTTCAGCACCAGCCATGTGTCATTTGAACCCTGTGAAGCTCTCGCGGGCGCTCTGACAGCAGGGACACGGGATCTGGGAGCTTGGAGTAGGTGGCGTTGGGGTTATCCATAAAGTTGTGATTTTCTCCCAGCCTTTCACCTTTATTTTTGGGGGAGGACCATCATGCTGAGGGAGAAGTGGACACAATGATGGGATGCAATTTGTCCTCTTGCCCAACTCCTTGGAATGTTCGTGCATTGTTCCTCTGTCTGTAGCATTTTAATGCCTTTATGAAACGTTTCCTAACGACAGACAGATAATTTGGCTAATGCAGCTCTGCACAATTAGGTTCCTCAGTTAACATCATGTTCCTCCATCAGATGCCCTTTCCTCTCGTAGCCTATTTTTCATACCCTGGGTAAATATGTTTAATAATCAATTGGGATGTTATTAACGCACAATAACGATCCCACTAAATCGAAGCTCAGGCTTTATTTGAGACACTTACAGTAAATATTGACTGTTCTGCAGAATTATGGCAGAGCCCTGAGCAGTCTGTTCCAATGGGAACTGGATCCATTTTTTAATACCAGTTATTGATTTTCAGCGAGCAGAGTGCCTTGAGACGTCCGTGGTTTTCCTCCTCCTCCCTGTGAGCTGCTGGGAGGTGATGGACACACGCCAGGGAGGTGATTTCCCTGTGCTCCATCAGTAGTGCTGTGGCTGGAGATGGGCAGAGCTGGTGGGCATTTCTCCCTCTCCCTTCGGGGGTTTTCCCAAGGCCAAGGTTGCTCCCATCCAGCAATGCTGGCTGGGGACAGGTCCCTGCCACCCGCCCGGGTGCCAACTGCTTGCTGAGAAGGTTCTGGTTTAATCTTCTGCCCTTAATTGCTGCTAAGGAAAAAAAGTAGGCTTGTTTGGACGTTTGATGAAGATTCCTGCCAGCTCCCATTTTCCTGCTGTCCTGTGACCTGTCCACTCAAACGCTGATGAGAATCGACGCTCACTTCTTGCAGTGCATCCCTGGATGACGTGCCCCTGGCACCTCCACGCAGATGAGCCGGCTGACGTGGGGGTGACATGTTTGCAGCCCTGCTAAGATCCACTCTCTCCTCCTCCGTGCTCTTTGTGTCTCACCACTGCACCCTTTTAATCAGGGCCACCCCTACAAGGACTTTTTTCCGTGCTAATTCACATCCCTGAGTGAGGTTGGTTGTCCTGCTCATGCTGTTATTTGATGATGGTCCCACCAGCCCGATGTGTTAGGCTGCTTTTCCTGGAGGAATGGGGTTGCTTTTCCCCAGTGCTTACAAAAGCCATGGGAATAGCAGACACCTCCATTTTTCACTCAGGTGGGAGAGGAAGGAGACGGAAATGAGTCACATCCCATGCAAGAACTATTAGTGAACACGTCGGAGGGAGCAGGTAGGGTTTTCCCCCCTGTGGTTATCTTGAAGGAGCCCTGTTCCCTTCCATGGAGAGAGGCTTGAGGGGCAGGGTGACTCTCAGGGCTGAGAGTCACCGCGTGTGATGTACAACACACGTAACTCCTCAGGAATGACTTTGCAGATCGTTCTCCTGGTGGGCAAATCCGTTCGTTGGAGGCAGAGAGGGACAAGGAGCGTGTCTGCGCTAGGTGTGTGTGCAGGGATGCAGGGACAGCTGTGCACGCTCTGCATCCAGAGGAGCTTCCAGATGTGCACAAGCTCTTGCAAATGGCTGTGATGCCGCGTTCAGGCAGGAGCTGCTTCCCGAGCCAGGAGCTGTGGGAAGGGCTGTGCCTTGGCCATAGCTCATGGAGATTTGAAGTCCACTGGCGTGGCTGACTGTCTGTGTATATTTATGTAGAAGACTTTGCGTCCCTGGAAGGTGCTGCTGCTTGTTATTTTGACTGATTACAGGAGAGTGACTGTACTACAATAGCAGGAGCCACTCATTAGCTGTGGCGTAGCACAGAGAAATCGGCAACTTGTTCCAGCCACATCTGCCCCTGGAGGTGAATATTAAACAGGAATTGATCCCGGGTAATGAGAACACAGCCCGGGCTGCTGTGATTAGCACTGGTTGAATTTTAAATAGTTAATTATTTCAACAGGCAAAAGGAGCTGTTTGGGGGGGTGGGAGAGTGTGCTGTGTTTGGGGTGGTGGCTGTGTGTGAAGGGCTGAGTGTTGGTGTGGTGGCAGTGAGTGCTTTGGGGGGTGTGGGCGGCTCGGGTTTGGAAGGAATGTGTGCGTATGGTGTGAGTATGAGCAGGGCACACCTGGAATGGTGCCTGCTGGGGGAGCTTTTATCCAGGTGAGAAGGTAGACGGGTGGCCCCATGACTTCTGGAAGTGCGCATCTTGGAGAAACAAGCTTTGGACAGAGTTCAAAGAGCTGTGGAGATGAGGGTCTGAGGACACGTGTGCGTGTGCTGCCCCAGCTGAGTGTGCAGGGTCCATTTCCAGTCCCCTTAGCCTCAAGACAGGAAAAACCTGGGGAAGCAGGTCAGAAAGTTGCGGTGGGAATGCACTGAATCCCGTTTTCCTTGCATTCCCCCATCTCTGCTCCCTTCTTCTGGAGCGCTGCAGAAACAAAGGGAAAGGGGAGAGAAGGTGGCAGGTGCCAGGGGAAGGCGTGCTGTCTGCCTGGAGACAGGGGAATTATCCAGCTTCAATAAATACCTTTCAAAAAGAGAGGAAAGAAAGAGAATTTCGCCCTTCTCCTCACCCCACGCCTCCCAAAATACCAAATCACCATGATTAAAAATTGACTCAAATGGACAAGCAGGCCCGGTAATTGATTGTGGCCTTTCATTCTTGCAGCCACACTTAATTAACCTTTAGACTGAAATACCAAGCACTGGTTAGACAGAAAGGTGCAGGCAGGGAGGAAGACGACAGTACCTGTTGGGAGGATCCTGGGCTCTGAGAAGTCCTTTGGGGTGAAGATGCCTGGATGATGCTCTGGGGAAGAGCAGGCTGTGCGATAACACACGGCTTGGAGTTGGAAGTTTATTTCCCTTTCCCAGACCGTGGAAGGGAGAATAACCCCTTCACAGATTATTTTCCCCCCATGTGAGCCAGCTCAGCTCCCTTTCATGTGCTGTTACTGATAGTTAGAACCCTTGACAGGAGCTGACACCGAGTTGTGCTCAGCTGTAGGAAACCACCAGGCTGAAAACTGCACAGATGGGTTTGTCTGTGTGTGTTGAGGGTTACCTTGTAGTGGTGAGGGGAAAAAAAAGCAAAATGTGTGGCAAGGAGTGCTGTAAATGGACTCTCAGGTAGTAAAAACCTGTTAGTTGAAGGAGGCTTTTTTTTTTCCTGGCGTGTTTCTTGTTAAATCAGTCTCCAGAACTAAAAAAAAAACGTGGCAAGCAGGGATTCCTGTGGCCTTTCCCTTAGGGAATGGTTCGAGGTCCATTGTTGGGCATGAGGATCTGAGAGGATAAATGTCCTGCCCCTGGGGCTCCGTGGGGCTTGCTCCTCCCACAGCTTTATCTCCTTGTTGGACCTCCCCAGGCTGTTCCCTGAGCATCTGTGGGACACCGTGTTTGGGTGCAAAATGGGTATTTCTGTCTGTTTCAAGAGCTGCCTGTCTCCCACACACCCCCCTTTCCTTTCAGCCGTGGATCCTGTGGTTTTATGCTCGGGATCATTAATGCAGAGCTCCTCTGGCCCCCTTACAGCACGAGTTGTCTCTGCTCTGTGCAGTGCAAGCGGGCTTTGACCTGGAAAGCTGCTGCCAGCAGCAGATGGAGCAGACCTGCAGGCCCAGCTGCTCCGTGCCCTGCCAGGTGCTGGGGATGCTTTGGTTTTTAAATGCTTTGGTTGAAAGAAACTTCGAGTCTGCTCTGGAATTGGGGACGAGTCAGAGGAAACTTGGGGCAAGGCATCAAAATGTGTACTCTAAATGAGGGGACTCATTTCAGAGGAGATACGGATGAAGGAAGAGGAGGCTTCGAGTGGTGGATCTAACAAAGGTGATGTGGCTTGGACGGTGTAGTACCAGTTCTGCTTTTTACATCAAGCCCTGGTTCAGCATTAAAACAGGAGGGCTGATTTGGAGAGCACAGCTGAAAGCCAGGAGCGTGAATACAAAACACACGGCGCGATAAACAGGGAGGGTTCCTATAGGAACAGTGGCAGCTCTCGAATGTCCATGGGAAATCGTTTGCTTCCAGATATGCAAATGTCTGAGCTTGTGCAGCAAGCTTGGTCCCAAATTTTTGGATAAGGCAGCGATGGCTGAGCTTGGCTTGTAGTCCAGGCTCTGTGGCAGGACTTGGGCTGGGTCCTACCCGCTGCTCTTTCTGTATTCATCTCCCTTCGAGCAGGGGCCTCGAGAGGCTGGGAGACAAATTGCATTTGTGCCTATCAGATGGAGACTTTGGGGGTGTGAGCAGGAATTCTCTGCCTTTTGTCTTTTATCATTAGGAGTCAGGGATGGAGGTGACAACAGAGTCGTGTATGAATGCAGAGTAAACAAAGCTGCGTGGGGGTGTGATGACATGTTTCTTTTGTCCGTAATGCATTCATCCTCCGAGTGCTCCAGGGTTATGCATTTAATTTGTTGTGCAATTGGCAGCTTTAGAAGTGCTTAAGCATCCCGCTATCCTTGCTTAAAATTAACTGGGAAGCAACGGAGTTGGGGTTTTTGTTCAGGAGGAGGTGGGCCAAGGGGATAAATGTGTTCTGAAAGCCGGGAACGCAGCCCAATCCTGACAGGCCCACCATGCTTTCCTGGTTATTTGGGTCTTTTCCTCATCCCTTCCCCAGTTCGAAGCAGCTCTGGCCACAAGCAGCTATGAGGGAGGAAGAGCAAGCTGGTGGTTACAGCACCACCAGGGATTTAGGTGATTTAGGGTGAACCTCTCATTTTGCTGCTGTCTTTCTGTGTCATCTTAGTCTCTCTGCAGTTGTAATATCACCATTTCTGTACAGGGGAGTTACATGAGTAAATATATTAAAGATTGGGAGGCTTTAAGGTGCTGTGGGAAGGCTCCTGCAGAGCAATAGAGCGTGCACCTGCAAATCTCAGCGGCTCAGAGGGTCGACAAGAGCAGCCTCAAATATATTATTTTTAATATCTCATTATTTCTTGAGTCAGCCAGAAGATTTTGAGCCGTCCTTGGCAGGGAAGGAGACCTTCCTTGTCAGGTCATAGAATAACAGAATTTAGGTTGGAAAAGACCTCCAAGGTCATCGAGTCCACCCTGTGACTGATCCCCACCTTGGCACCCAGACCAGAGCACTGAGTGCCACATCCAGTCATCTCTTGAGCACCTCCAGGAATGGGGACTCCACCACCTCCTTGGGCAGCCTCTTCCAATGTCTGACAATCCTTTCAGTGAAAAAATTCTTTTTGCTGTCCAACCTGAGGTCCAGAGCAGCGACTTTGATTTCCCTCCCTTTGTGCTGCTGGGTCCTGGCACCGTCTTTCATTAGAGACAGGAATATCTCCAGCCCCAGGTGGACCCTGTCCCCACAGCGCTGGCAGTGCAGGCTCTCCGTGGCACTCTCGACTGGGAAATTGAGGATTTTGAGATAGTCTGGGTGCTTGGCGCTCCTCAAAGTCGGGCTCAAGGTGCTGGTGCCCAGCATCATTTCCAGGTTGGTTCAGCTCAGCGATGGGCTGGGTGCCGCTGTGGAAGGGACTCGGCAGCAAGCCGGGCCTTGGTGCTCGCTGTCAGAGCTGCTCCTGACACGTATTTAGCAGCACCACGGCTCAGGAGCAGTTTCTGAACCCTCACGGATGTGTTTGGCAGCAGATAACGGGGCTGAACTTTTCGTTTCAGATCCTACAGAAGTTTGGAGCCGAAAAACCTTGTGAGCCCAGGGTCTGAACCCCTAGGAAGATTAAAATTCCCTACCCCTACTTCGAAAGGCGCTGAGAGTCTGTCTGGCAAGACAGGTTCATTAACAAATTAATAGAATAATCAGCGGGGCTTTGTGTGCGTTTTGCAGATAAAAAACTGGTAACAGCGTTCTTTGGCTCTTTAATGGGCTGATAAGAGCCAACTATCTGCTCCATGGCGGGGCTAATCACAGAGATAACAGAGGTTAAATCAACTGCGGGGCGCTGGCGAGGGGCCGCGCAGAGGCGGGGATGGATGGAGGTGGGAGCTCGGGGGTTTTAAACACGATGAAAGGGAATAGCAGCAAAGTGAGGGAAGGGAGAAAACCAGCGGCCAGCTCCGTGGGTATTTTTAGGAGCTCTGTGCAAAGACCACGGGGGCTGAGCCTGCGGGAGGCCGATGCGGTCGGGAGGTGGCTGGGTGGGGTGCAGGGAGCTCCGTCTGCTCTCGGGTCTTTCCTTGGGGGGCTGGACAAGGAACAGGGTGCCCAGGGAAGCTGTGGCTGCCCCATCCCTGGAAGTGTCCAAGGCCACGTTGGGAAGGGCTTGGAGCAACCTGGGATAGTGGGAGGTGTCCCTGCCCATGGCACGGGGTGGAATGAGATGTTCTCTAAGGTCCCTCTCAACCCAAACCAGTCCATGACTCCACAGTTCCATGAGAGTTGTTGCCAGCACCTTCTCTCTGTGATAAGAAGCTGGGAACCGTGTGGGACAGGTTTTTTAGGAGTCCAGCGGGGAACAGGCAGAACGGGCTGCGTGCAGGTTCCCAGGCTGGTGCGGCAAAGCCAAGACACTTCATGGCCAAGGGTCAAAAAGTCCGTGCAGAGCCAGATGTGAGCCTCTCTAGGAGGATTTCAAGCTCCATCTTGACACCAAACCACCCCCGGCTATGCTCATCAGCTCTCCTGCCTGGCATTCCAGCCCAGCATCCTCCTCGCTGCACCCCGGGAGCCAAACACAGCAGGAATGAGTGGCAGGGGGAGGAGGCCAGGTTGGGTAGTGCTTCCAATGCCTTTCAAACCCAGGAGTCTCCCGGTTTTTCTGAACAAAGCCCGCAGCCTATCTCCTCTCTGCAGGCCTTCTGCACCTGCGACTTGCAGCGAGTGGGAGCAGCCCTGGGGTTTGCAGGCGGCAGAGCTGCGAACACGCGATGCCTTTCGCAGGAGCGTCGCTTTACCTTCATAAATTACAAACGCGTGCGCTGAAATATTGATGGGGATACGAGAGGGATCCTTGGGCTTGCCTCAGGAATGCAGCAGCCGACAGCAGTCAGGATTCAGGGCGTGTTTTGCTTTCTGCAGCCTCCTCCGTGGAGGTTTTGAGGAGCATCTGGCATCCAGGGACTTCTGCTCGTCTCTTGTGCCAAGGGTGGAGGGTTTGTCCCCGCGTCACCTCCCCAAGAGCAGGCTGTGGAAAGTGGCCGTCGGGGCTGCCATGGGAAGCTCTTGGCTCTGTCTTTCCCTGAAGGACTATTATTTTATCCAGTATTTGCTTTGTTAAAGGAAGGACGTTGTCAGGCGGCTTTCAAGTGATGTGTGAAAGTGACTCTAATAAGATGTTCTGGGGAAGCCCGCGGGCAGCCCCGCCTCCCCGCCAAACTTCTCCAGGCCTTCTTTGAAAGGAGCAGCAGCAACCTTGATCTTGATCTTCCTCTCCTCCTCCTCCTCCTCCCCCACTAGAGGAGGCAGTTGCTGCAGACTCCGGCGCGGGGAGCCGGGGCGGGGGCGCGGGGCCGAGCGGGAGGGCCGGGAGCCGGGCTCGGCGGATAATTGCCTGCGTCTGACTGCCGGGGAAGAGAGGCGAGGAGGGGTGGGAGTTTTCTTTGGAGAAGCAGCTGCAGCTCCGGGCTGGTGCTTGGCTAATCAGTGCTGTGTGGAAGAGACTGTAAATGAGACCTGGATCTTCCTCTCCAAAGCCTTGAGGGCATCCTCCGAAGGGGACGTGCTCGCAGCACCCTTTGGATGGAAAAGGGGCCCCAGCGCACCATCACCACCAGTTTGTCCTACTCAAGCTCTGGCGATCATTGAGGGATTTTGGTCTCTCTGGGGTCTCCCTGCTGTCCGTGCTGCAGTGTGAGAGTTAAACAGAGGTAACTACTGCTGTACCCCGCCTTCCTCCATGGGACAGCGCTCAGTGCGTGGCTCTCCCCTTACATACCCACAGTGCTGCCTGCTACGTATTCTCCACCTTCTCCATCGCCAGGATGAAGGGTTGGGATTTTTAAGGTGCTTCTTGCTGGGCCATCCCCTTGTGTTACAGGAGAAAGCCACAAAAAGCCCCCAAGTGAAAAGCAGCTTCTGGGCAATGAAGTGTCAGGACCAGCAACCCTGGGATGTAAATCTGGGTGTGTAAAGCTTCCCGGACAAACGGTGTTTTCAGGGATATATTTTTTTTTATTGTTTTTGCAAATATTGAAGGAATTAAGTATTGATTAACTCGTTAATGCTGTGCACTGCTATCCCACCTTTCATCCCCGAAGCTCCAGTCCCATTACAGACGTTAACGAAGCGTGAACACAGGTGGATGGGTAAACTGAGGCACGTGTCCAAGCTCAGCTGAGCCAGCTTCACCGAGCTCCGCGTCCTCCTCCATGCCCCCAGCTGCCCGGAGCAGAGCAGGACTGTTGATAAAACATCCAAACCATTAAAAGCTAACGAGAGAACAGAAATGGGGGATAAAAGGCGACCCCTTGCCTCGCCTCCCTCCATCCCCAGAGGGATCCCTGAGGGGCTGTGAACTTGTGGTAAGGACTTTTAGGTAGTTCTGGCAAGTGGGAGGGAAAGAAAAAAAAAAAAAAGAGATAAATAACTACAACTAAAAGGCACAAGGTCAGAGAGGAGCCCAGTTCCTGCACGGGGCAGTGGTGTGAAGGTGCCGTCTGGGAGCCCAGAGCAATCTCTTAATTCGGGGTAAGGAGCCTTGACACAA
>VZRQ01005618.1:101413-125042 GCA_013397975.1 Machaerirhynchus nigripectus | reverse complement strand
CCCTCCTCCCCCCCCCCCCCCCCCCTTTTTTTTTTTTTTTTTTTTTTTTTTTTTAATTTACAAGGATTCTGGGGCTGTTGGGAGGCTTAATTAATTAGTTAAGATGTTTTCCACTGTTATTGTGCCTCCCCTCAAAGGCTTCTGACGGTAAATTCTCATCAAGTGGAAGATCTAATAAGTGCCAATTATTGAAGTTTGCTAATTGCCAGCTAATAATAATGCTGATTAATAATGCTTTTAACACCACTGTTGATTTCAAATGTGGGTACATGTGCTGCAGCACCATTGATTTAAATTGTCATTTCTTCTGCTTCGTGGCTAATTGGGGTAAAAATCAGGTCGGTGGCATTTTTTCGTCCAAAGAGCACATTGTTCTAACCCTGGAAAAACCGGCGAAGTTTTTAAGGAAGAGATTTAAAAATAAAGGAGTAAGCTCGGGAGGATAATGCATCGCGGAGAAGCGGTTCGTTCATTTCCTTGACAAGTGTAATTTAATTTTAATTATTTATGATTCTTCATAGCCCGCTAGAAAATGTTCTGTAGGATATTTTGTAAAACTAATGAAGTCTTAGTAATAGGAGACCTAACTCGAGCCTCGCGCGGAGCCGCGGGAAGATGCAGCTTGTCTCTCTCCTTCTGATTAATCCGTACCAGAGTAGGGATGTTTTGCGTGATTATACTTTAGGAATCCCACCCAGGCGGGGCTGCTGCTGCTCCAGTTGTGCGGGAAGTGCATCTCAAAGCTTTATTCCGGTTTTGCTGTACAACTTTTTCCTTTTGGAGCTGTAGTGATGGGAGCCTCCAGCGAGAGAGCGGAGTTCTTGCCCTCATTAGAGGAAAGAAAAAAAAAAAAAAGAGTCTGTGATCCCGCTGGATTGGTTATGAAGTGCGGTTTCCCTCTCAATTATTCCTGATTTCTGCCCCTAAATGCCCCAGGGGGTGAGGGATCATGGAGCAAGGAGGGGGGAGGCGCCTTGCTTTGAAATTCCCTGAAGGGGAACAGTGTGTGTTCCTGCTGCGGCATCGCTCGGGGTCCGGGATGGGCAGGGATGCCGGCATTCCCGGCTCCTGCGGGTGGATCGGGGTCCGGGATGGGCAGGGATGCGCATTCCCGGCCCCTGGGGGTGGATCGGGGTCCGGGATGGGCAGGGATGCGCATTCCCGGCCCCTGCGGGTGGATCAGGGTCCGGGATGGGCAGGGATGCCGGCATTCCCGGCCCCTGCGGGTGGATCCGCCGGGCAGGCGTGCCCACAACAGCACGGGGCCTTGAGCGGAAACCTAAATTTAAATGTTAAAAAGCTTTTGTTCATTACTGGTGGCATTTCCTCCCCCTCCCCATTTGTCACTTGGAGCGGAGCTGTGACTCTTTTAATATCAAACAAATAATAAGCTCCCTCTAAAGTGATTTTTCTGACAAGGAGCTCAATATATTAAACTTTATCTATATTTTAATAGCCAATTTCACACCAAACTGCCTTCTTAATAATGTATTTACCACCTGGGGATATTATTCCAACCCATCTGGAAAGAATTGGAAATTAACTGTCCCTAAACTGAGTCTGTGTGTGCTTTAGATGCAGTGGAGATAACAGCGGTGTCATTCCTAGGGGAAGTGGGGGAGGAAGCTCATCGAGCACCGAGCAAAATGTCAGCAGCAAAGGCAATAGCTGGCGGTGAAACGAGTGCTCTCCTTCCTGCACCCGAGAGCCCAGCCCCAGCCCACCTCTGGAACAGTCAGCCTCTCCCAGGAAGAGCTGAGAGCACCTCAAGGGCCTCTTCTGTGCTCTAAGAGCGGAGGGTTTTGGTTTCCAAGGATGCAGCATGGACGCAGGGCTCCGGGGAACGGCAGCATCGTGCCCACGCTGCTGCTGGTCACCTGCCACTGTGGTGTCAGTGGGCACCCAAAGGAAGGGAAAAGTTGTCTTTCCTAAGCTGGTGCCTCTAATGGCAATTTCTCTGGTCAGGCAGAGTGTTTAACTCTCTCTGTTTTGGCGTGGTTCTCTCTGGATCGCTCTGATCCCATCTGAATCAACACTGAAGCCTGGGCAGATTGCAGCCTCCCCCTCTCCGTGTGTGGGTGTGTGTCTGGAAAATATCCCGTTGTTTAGTCTAAGCTGTATTTATAATTATTGTTACTATTCGTTTCCTTCCCGCTGCTTCGAGGGGTTGGACAATTCAGCTCCCCTGGCATTGGGTTCTGTGCGAAAAAACCATGGGATGGTCCAAGCCCCATCCAGCCGGGCCTTGAACAGGGATGGGGCAGCCACAGCTGCTCTGGGCACCCTGTGCCAGGGCCTCCCCACCCTCCCAGGGAGCAATTCCTTCCCAGTATCCCAATATAAACCTGCTCTCTGTCACTTTGACCCATTCCCCTCATTCTGGCATTAACAGTTCTTGATAGAGACCCTCTTCAGCTTCCTCGGAGACTCCCTTCCGATACTGGGAGGAATTTTGCCAGTATTTCTTATCAAATGAAAGCCTGTCAGGGTCTGTCTAGGTGATGTTACTCATTGCTGGCTGTACAGAGCATCCCTTGCAGTGAGGGGACATCAGGGATGGCACTGCTGGGACATCCAGTCCAAGCCACAACTGAGCTTTCCCTTTTGCCCTCAGCAGAAATTCCTTCCTGAGCTTCCCGGGTGTGTTTGCTGGGAAAGACCGGCCGTGAGGTCAGGGCTGTCGGTTTTTATGCCACACAGGGTCTTACATCACGTGGCGATGGCTGATAAAAGGCTCACAGAGCACAGATACTGCTGCCAGCATCCCCACGGATGCACAGACCTCCCTCACACCGCTCTCCTCAGCAGCAAAATCCCGAAGAATTCCATTGTTTTAAAGTTTTGCTTGAATGGGACTGCGTTTGGAGGTTTGTTTTTATTATTCATAAATTTCTACGAGACATCACCCGCACCAAAGCAGATTAATCCTTGCAGTGTTTCCTTTTGTTTTTAAAATAATTAAGGGCAGCTGCTACTTAAAGTCAGCTAAAACATCCCAGTTTTAGATAAAAGTGCCTCGTGTTTGTTGTTGTAATGAAGTAGTTTGACACGGAGATGAAAGCCTCTGCTGTTTGTGTTGTAAAAACTGGTTTTGACGCCATTTTTGAACAATGTCAAACTGTTTCCTTACATTTTGAACAAGAAACGCTTTGATCTAGGGGAAAAAAAAACAACCCCAAGATGTTTCAATCAGAATGGAAAAGCAGCAGCCCTTAATGATTTTAAAATAGGATCAAATGTTTCAATCATTATGTTATGTCACATAATGGCACCCTCGTAGCTGTGCTGTGTGATGCTCAGCATTGCATTTAGCATCGGGAAATGTTGTAGAAATAATTCAAAATAATCTAAAATGCTGAAATGAAATGGTGAAATTGCAAAGTGGCTCCTTAAAGCGTCAAAGGAAAATTCTGGTTTCTGGCAGTTTCGGAGTTGCTGAGCTCATCGGAAGAAAGTGTGCGGCTGCTTTTGGGTTTTTTCATTCCGAATCCGAACAAAACAAAGCGTGGAGGAGTTGAAAGCACTTTGTGAAATGGAAATTCTGCAAATCGACCCATTTTAGCTGTGATCCCCTATTGCTGTGGCATGAGGGGAAGCACTGGGGAGGAGGAGGAGGAGGAGAAGCAGTGGGACTCTCCAGTCTGCGGCAGTGCCCAGCCCTGTGGGTCGCGGCTGAAGTGGTTTTGGGAGGGGCTGGGAAGCAGCGAGGTGTTTGTGCATCCCTGTGTTAAACCGGGCGGGTTTGGGCCCCTTCGCTTTTTGCTGCCTGTCCATTTCCCAGCGGAGGTGCCAGGAGTGAGGGATGGAGGCAGCAGGGCGCAGGTTCCTTTCTGAGTGGCCCAAAGGGCTCGATCCCGTGGTGCCTGGGTGTTTGGATGTTGGGAGCGGGCGGTGACGGCCACCTCTGTGGCCCCCAAACCATCAGCTGAGCACGGCGGCTGCGCTGACAGCCGGGTCAAGGAGGAGAGGGACAAAAAGGCTGCTGAGATGCTGCTGGGGAAGGATACGAGCGCTGACAGTCACCTGGGGACCCGGAGATACCAGAATCCCTAACTTAATCAGACAGATAACGGGAGCAGCTAGAGATGAGGCAGGAGCAGGAACTGCTGAACAATAGGAGCCAGCCCCCCCGGGCCCTCGTGCTGCGACTGAGATAATAAACTATATAAAAATCTGTCACTGCGCGATAAGTGATGAATTAGAATCAATTATATGTTTAAAATAATAGACCTCCCCGTGGTGTTACTCTCCAGAACGGTGATGGTTCCTGCCTGGGCTTGGCAGTGCTGGTGGCACTTGCTGGCACTGTCACCATCGCGGCTGGGACACCTCGCGCAGGTGGCTTTGCGGCGCCGAGGAGCTCGGCGCGGTGGCAGCCAAAATCAAAAGTGGCAGCTGAGATTTTGGCGCTTAATTTCGCGTCTCCTCCTGGTCCCAGCAGAGCCACGTGTGGCGTGTGGATGCAGCCAGCGGGTGCCGCGCCTGGTGCGGAGATCTCCGGCGTGCTCCTCGCTGTTGGTGGTTTTGAGAGGTGTCCCATTTGTCCTGCGGGGTGCGCCGCTCCGCGTGCGCGGCCGCTCCCTGCCTGGGGCAGCGCTTTCCGGGCAGCTGCGTGCGGTTGTGCTGCACAGCGCGGCTTGAGTGTGGTTTTCCTCTCCCTCAAATGCCAGGAGGAGAGAGGAAGGTGTGAAAATGCGAGATTAACCCCGTGAATCACCCGTCAGTGATGCGGGTGTTTGTGAGGCAGGAGGCGGAGGATCCCGGCCGGAGTGCCCTGCTAATGCATGGTGGATGTGATGGTCGGCAAATGTTCCCAACAGAGCTCTTGAAGGACGGTGGGACGAGCGTGTCTGTCCAGCCCAGCACTAAATTTGGGTTGAAAGCAGAACCATTGTCCTGAGCAGCTGCGGCTGCCCCATCCCTGGAAGTGTCCAAGGCCGGGTTGGAGAGGGCTTGGAGCACCCTGGGATGGTGGAAAGTGTCCCTGCCCATGGCAGGGGAGGGATGAGATGAGCTTTAAGGTCCCTTCCACCCAAACCATTCTGGAATTCTGTGGTATTTGTTCTGACCGTGCTGCTTCCAAAGGAAAGCTCAGGAGGAGGACTGGGGCTGGGAGAAAGATCCCACCTGGAGGCGGTGGGTGTGCCTGGTCTGGTTGGGAGTTGGACTAGATGACCTTGAAATACCCATTCCAACTTAAGGTTGGACTTGGTGATCTTGGATGTCTTTTCCAATGGTTCTGTGACTCTAAACCATGATTCTGTGGTCATTTTGATGAGGATCAGAGCTGAGTCCTTGCTTTTCCTGCAGGAACTGGGGTGCTGTGACATGTCACAGATGTGCCACAAAGGGTTTTGAGACACTGGGCTTAGTCTGGGTCCTTCCTTCCTTGGCACATTTCCAAACCCAGGACCCTGCTCAGGTGTTCTCAGGGGTTTGCAGAGTTCTCTGTTGCTCTAATTAATAAGAGGTTTTTCCCTCTGAGGGCGAAGGCTTCTTGCTGCCCTCATCCAGCCACGTCCAGTTCCTTCTGCAAGCTGGAGAGTTTCCCAGCTCCCTGCGCTGACGGGAGGGAAAATATCCTTTGTCCGTCAGAAGTTGGATTGGAAACCTGCGCCTGGGCTGGTTTGCTTTATTATTTTGTTAAATAGCACAACTTGCAGCCATAAAGCCCTGGAAGGCTGTGCTAAGCAGGGGCGCTGGGACCGGTGCTAATGGATTGAAGCGAGCGGCTCACCAGCCACAGGGGTGCCCTGGGATTTCCCTTTTGAATCTTATTTACATTCGGACTAACTATAGCTCCCAAGCTTGGCTATAAATAATTTCTGGGAAAGAGTTGTCTAATTAAACGTACAGCAGCAAAGAAAGTACTTTTAACCACAACACTGGTGTCCTAATGAACGTAATCACTGGATGGGGACAGCTTAGGAAACAGAACTTGACATCTCCCCGCGGAGGCAGAGAGATGGAGGGGGAAACCTACTTGGGGAGAATTCCCAATCAATATTTAATTGTGCAGCACGTAATCCGCCCTAGTATTTTTAAAAATAAAATTAAAGCCCCACAGAAACTGGAGAGCCTTTAAAGCAGATTTGAGGAGGGGGAGTCGTTCCATCTTTTTACAGCTGTCTGGGGAGGGAACAGCATCTCACTGCCCCCACAGGCATGCAGATTGTTCTGTGCTTGGCAAAATGGCCTGGATTCAGGCTTTGACCAGGGGTTTACAGTCTTGCCCCATCCATCACAGTCTTCCTCCCTTTCTGGAGCCTCAGTTTTGTTGTCTGTAAACGAGGAATACAGGAACTCCCCCAAACCTCACAGGTGTCAAGCTGTATCTGGCATCTGGAGTGCATTTTGAGAATGAGAAGTCATCAAATTATCTGTAATAATGGGTATCCATAAAATTCACACGGGCATGGAGTGACAGGACAAGGGAGAATGGCTTTAAGGTGACAGCGGACAGGTTTAGATTAGAGATTGCGAAGAAAACCTTTACAATGAGGGTGGTGAGGCCCTGGCACAGGGTGCCCAGAGCAGCTGTGGCTGCCCCATCCCTGGAAGTGTCCAAGGCCAGGTTGGACCGGGCTTGGAGCAACCTGGGTTGGTGGAAAGTGTTCCTGCCCACGGCAGGGGACTGGATGGGCTTTAAGGTCCCTTCCAGCCCAGACCATTCTGGGAGTCTGTCTCAGCCCTGTGCCACGGTGCTGTGGAGGTAAAACGCAGCAGAGGCTGGGGGGTGGGTGATGGGCAGAGCTCTGTGTCTTGGGCAGATGGAGAGGTAGATCCAGGTCGAACCTGAGTCAGCAGAGAGGCTCCTGGGCAGGGCCTGATGCTCAGCTGGGAGGTTTTGGCTCTGTGTGGGAACAGGCAAAGGTGGAAATGCCTGAGGAGAGGCTGCTCGCTGGCAGGAGGGATCTGTGTTCAGCAAGGAGAGGTGTCCTCACCTCCGTGCAATGTCATCCCAAGTGCTGGTGAGCCACTGGGAAAAATCCAGTGTTAGTGGTTGGACTTGACTGTCTTAGAGGGCTTTTCCAACATAGATGGTTCTGGGAACAACGATTCCATGAAGTAAAGCAGGGCAGCTCTGGCTTGCACCCTGCAGCGTTTGGGCTTCTCGCAAGAGCGGGACACAAAATTAGGGGGCCACCAGCACAAATTCACCCATCTCCAGCTGCAGCAGAGGTGCTGATTGGTGCTGCTGGACCCACAGCCCCGTCCAGCGTGGAGGAGGATTTGGGAATAACAGCCTGGAACGCCTATCCCGCTGGTGTGTGTGGTGGTGGCCCTGGCAGGGACGTGCAGCAGTGGGATGCTGCTGTTCCCTGCCTGTTCCCGCTCACACAGCTCCGCCAGCCCTTGCCGAGCGCTCGCTCCATCCCCCGGGAATTCACTCCGGCTTCGCTGCGATTAATCTCATCGGCCACTGGATGTCAATGTTGCCTCGTCCAATTACAAGTGGAAAAGTCGTGGATCTTCAGAGAGGGGGAGAAAATGCTGCTGTCAGAACATCGCAGGCTGGATGTTGTTTTCTTCGGCGAAGTTGGTTATTAAACACCGTGCAGCCACGTACGGAGGTGCCGGGGAGGAATCAGTCACTGCTCTTGTTTGGCTCAGCCAGGGCGGGGTTTGATCCCATCTGCATAAAGACTAAACCCTGATTTGGGATGAAAAGCCTCGGCAGAATGAAAAGCTGGGTACGAAAATGTATCCCCTGCCTTGAGGCACAGCTGAGGTGTTGGTGGTTGGCACTGCACCCTTGGTGGTGTTGGGCAGGACAGGGATGTGTTCCTTGGAGCTGGGTGCCAGGGAGCTTCGAGGGTGTGTATTCAGAAAATCCAGTTCTGGAAGGGGAGGATTCTCAGGAAGCAGATCTGGATTTAAGCACTGCAGCTTGGCCTCCTCCCCGCTATCCATATTCCAGCCAGTCGTGGGGAAGCAGCTGTATCCTGCCAAGATTCATGATCAAGAACGCCTCTCCCCCACCTCCTTCCTCCTTTCCACAAATATTTTAAAGCCAAGCCCTGGGTTGGGAAACAGGTGCCTGTCTGCACACCCAGATGGGACATCTGTGGCGGGAGCGAGATTCCTTGGGAAGGGGGAGCCCTGAGCTGGGATGGAGCTCTGAAGGTGTGGCCTGGTGGGGTGAGATGCACCTCAGTCCTCTCCTGTGGTGTGCAACCACTCAATATGGACCGTCCCACAAAGAAAACCTGGAGATGCAGAAGCTCTGGGCGTGTCCTTTGCGTGGATAGAACGTCCCTGGCAGTGGGATCTGTGGGATTGTGAGGGTTCCATGCCCTCCCTCACACCTCTGCAGCAATTAAAGTGAGGACATGGCTCCCCAGAGCTGCCAGCCTGCTGCCTTTCTTTCCCAGCTGCAAAACTAGAAGGAAAATGGATTTGTGTTTTCCATCCCTTTGGAATTACCATCTCCCCCCCCCCTCCCCTTTCACGTTGAGTTCATTTGAGCATGTTGATATCTCAAGTTTAATGATAAGTCTAACGGAATTCATTTATAAGATAAATAAGATGTTATTAGTACATTAGTAGCAAAAAATGTGCAAGGACACTGCTAATCTAAGGTGAAAATGCCTTCCTGCGTGAAATTTAATTAGCAGATTGTGTTCTATTAGTGACTTTTATGGGGAATTCATGAAAATGAATACAAATATGATCCAGGCAGCCTCTCCTGTGAAATGAGAGCCTCGCTAACCTACCCTCCCTCTCCCCAGCAGGAAAACACGGATGTGTGTCCTATTCCCTTTCCAAAGGGGGCTTTGTGGAGGCAGAAAGGCAGCCTGTGGCCACCTCGCAGCGGGGGGACGTGGTTGAAGGGTGTCACAGCAGCTGAGTGTGCTCTCAGCGAGTGAGACAGGCCGGGGGAGTCAGAAACATCCCAGCTTTTCCCTCTGCCTGAGCCAGCAGCTGGTCAGAGCCGCTTTTCCATGAAGAAAGCAGCGATGTTTATGGAGACCTCCTTCGTGCGCGGAATTTTCTGCCCAGCCAGATGTCCTGCAGCAGGTAGCGGTGCTGGCAGAGGGTGCCAGGTGCTGCCCAGGGTCCGTGCGGAGGCGCGGTGTCACGGTGCCATGTGCTGGCATCCCCGCGCGTCCCGCAGGCCTGCTGGCGTGGGGGAGCTGCAGGGAATGGAGCCCGTCCAAGAACATCATACATATTTTAAAGACTTATGGTCCCCCAGCAAGCCCGAGGGGGTTGTGCAGCTGTCACTGCCAGGCTGGGCTGGAGTCACACGCCGCAGAGATGTGCTGGTGTCCCTTTCCTTGCGGCCCGTCTTGCAAAGCCAGCACAGCAGGGACTCTGTGAAGGAGCCGTGGAGGTGACACTGCTGCATCTTCCTTGGTTTCGTGCTGAACACCAGCACTTGGGGTGTTTCTGGAGCTGGAAAGCATTCCCAAGCTGTGGTTTCAGGAGCTGAGAGATGACTTGGAAAGGAAAAGCATCTTGGCATCGGCGACGCGGAAAGAAACCAGTGAAAGGCTTTTCTGTTCTCGGTCTTTCCTGGGCAGACTGTCTTGCATACCCTGCTTTGGGAATAGTTGTCACTGTGGTATAACCTCCTCCACCTGATCTAGAACCTTCTGGTCCCAGTCCCTGTGTGTGACTAAGGGAGATACCCTGGAATCCCAGGACGGTTTGGGTTGGAAGGGACCTTAAAGTTGATAAGGTGGTGTTGGGCCATAGGTTGGACTTGTTGATCTCAAAGGTCTTTTCCAACCCAGTTAATTCTGTGATTCTCTAAAAACTATCCCATTCCACCCCTGCCATGGGTAGGGACACCTGCCACTATCCCAGGTTGCTCCAAGCCCCATCCAGCCTGGCCTTGGACACTTCCAGGGATGGGGCAGTCACAGCTGTCCCTCACTGATGCTGTGCTGGCTCCTTGCTCTTGGGACCAAAGCCCAGGTTGAGGTTCTGCCTCATCCAAAGCCCGTAGCAAAACTGCCGCTAGCTCTGGAGTGGCCAGGAGGGTTGGACCAAGTGTCATGGGCTGTCCATGTGATGTTTGTTCGAAAGGACTTGGGAAGGTGTTGGAGCTCCAGAGGAGCAGAGAGAGCCCTTGTGCCCTGAGAGGTAGCACAGGAGGGTCACCTCCCCTTAGCAGACCTGTCCCACCCCTTGTGTTCATGCAGAATGAATCCGGTGGCCCTGCCAGGATTTGGAGGCTGAGGAAGAGGCCATGAGTTACTGTAGGAGGCATCTGGTGGTGGTTCCAAAGCTCCTTCCCTGCCATCTGCGGGTGCAGGATCCGGCTCTTGCCAATTCCTTTGCTGAACAGCGAAGCAAATGCATGGGGAATCATTATTCATGCAGATGATCCTCACAATTCAATAGAGGTAATTAGGAGAATGATGGAGGAAATTAGCACTTTCTGCGGGTTTATTAATATTAATAAAATGATTCCACGGTTAAAAATAATAATAATAATATTCATAAAATAAATACATAACTGCAGAAGAGCTCTGCCCAGCTACTAAACACCAGGCTGCTCCAGGCAGGAATCAACAAGCAGCTGGAATTGGTCTGCTGGTTTTTTGCCCCCTCTAAAGATGGAATCATGGAATTCAGAATCAATTGAGGCATATTTGGAGTAATTTCTTGTTTCTCACATTTATCTTCCACCTTAGGGAGAGGAGCTGAAGCTCAGCAAATCCTTAAGGCTTTGGGAAGTTGAAGGACTTGTCTTTAGTGTGCCAATACTCTCGAAAATAGGATGTTTTCTGAGAGTTGCTGGTGAGGACAAGGGTGAGGGCTTCAACCTGACAAAGGGCAGGGTTAGACAGGATATAGGGAAGAAATTGCTCCCTGTGAGGGTGGGCAGGCCCTGGCACAGGGTGCTCAGGGCAGCTGTGGCTGCCCCTAGATCCCTGGAATTGTCCAAGGCCAGGCTGGATGGGGCTTGGACAACCTGGTGAAGTGGGAAGTGTCCCTGCCCATGGCAGGAAGTGTGGAACAGGATGAGCTTTAAGGTCCCTCCCAACCCAAACCATTCTGTGACGATTCTGCGATTGAGGCATATTTGGGGTCATTTCTTCTTTCCCACTTTGATGTTCCACATTAAGGAGAAGAGCTGAAGCTCAGAAGATCTTTAAGGCTCTGGAAAATTGAGTGGCTTGTCTTTAATGTGCCAGTGGTCTTGATAATAGGATGTTTTCCGAGAGCTGGCTCTGATTCCTGTTGTCCTCTTGCTTCCTTCACCTCGCAGGAAAAGCATTCCCACATCTCCACTTGCCACAGACCTGGTGTAACGTGGCTGTGGATGCCCACTGCCAGGTTGCTCCCTCTGTTGTGTTTCCCATTCCCACTCCTGCTGATCCCAGCAGAGGACCATGGATCTCTGCCCCCCATGTGCTGTGTACCCTGGGGAATGTTTTTCAGCTCCCCGCGCCGCCGGCGTGCCAGATGTGCCGCAGGATTTGGAGGAGGTTATTTGCACAGGGTGAGGAGATTATCAAATTAAAGACAGCACAGAATGCTGTTAATGAAAATACATGACAAATGTATTTAAACATGTAAAAATTTAATTAGAATTTTTATTATTGAAGTCTTGCTACAAGTGCTTTCTGAAGCCCTCTTCTTTCTGTGGAGATCAAGGCAGCTTCATTTTCTTGCATGCTAAGAGGAGGATTTGGGGTAAGGAAGGGAATAATTGTACCAAATGTCTTCTGGAGAAGGCAACAGGACTTTTCCTTTGGATGCTGGGTGTGGGATGAGGCCTGGCTGGACCCATGGGAATGCCTGTCTAGACTTCATTCTTTTAGAAAGGCGTTAATGGGGGTTTTTCAGGATGAAAACACTTCGCAGGCCAGGAGGGACATCCGGGGAGGTTCGGTGTCAGACTGAGGATGGCAACAGGCTGTTGGGAAGGGCAGCAAAGATCCCAGATGGGCTGAGGGACTTGTGGCTCCTCCATCCATGGGAGATGTGCGAGCCCAACAAACTTAGAGGGGGAGCGAAGAGACAGAGCTCAGAGCCCCATGGAGCTCCCAGGCTGTGTGGTCCCTGCCCTTTCCGCCTTGGAACACCTCCCATCTCCCTGCTCAGGGCACCGGGGAGCAGCTCTGCTTGTTTTCCCTCCACAGGGAGCTGGGAACACGCCAGGAACAGCTCTCCTGGCTGACCTGATTGCGCCGGCGCTCCCGAGCTAGAGATGCCAGTCTGGTGGGTGGTGCCAATTCCCAGAGCCTTCTCCCGCCGTCTTTATTAAATGGGAAAAGATCAGAGCGGTTGAACCCTTTGCTTTAATGAGAGATTGCATTATATTAAACGGTAATTGCAAAAAAATCAGTTTCTATAATTAAAAGGAGACCTCACAGGCGGGCATGGAGGCTTTCTGCAGCTCCGAAGATCTCCATCTTCAGCATCTTATTGCTGGGGATCCTCATGTCCTCTGAGCTTCTGGGCTGCTTATGGTTAGCAAGAACCAGGGTGGGGACTGGGATGGGATTCCCGGTGCCATCACTCGGGAGCCATGCCCACTGCTGTATATCCTGCACTCCAGTGGCAGAGCTGGTGAGGGGAGGCAATTATTTCCATTCCAGAGGAATTTGAAGGGCTGGCAGTTTTAAGGAGGGGGCAAAGCAACCCTATCTCCCAACTTGTAAATTAAGCAGATCTGGTTGGGAACTGTCGCCGCAGGAGAAGAAATACGAAACCTCTGGGGTCATGTATGCAGAGTAATTTTTCTGACTGTAACTCTACTTAAAAGTGAGGATATGATGGAAATGCTTAGAGCATTTTAAATGGACCCAGCAGAGATCTGCTTCAGCTCCAGTGAAGTCTGTGCAGACTTTATTGGGTGTTGGCTTACTCTAAACTTGCTAACACCAGAGTTTAGCGCGTGACTGAGAATTAAATTGGTTCCTTCTCCTTATTAAATGAAAATACTCTCGGATGAAGGGGAAGGAACAGTGTTATTTTAGTACTTTGGTGGGATTTAAGGCATGAGAGTGAGGGGGTCGGTAATGTTGAGGTGAGGCACTGGGGTGCTTGCTCCCCACCTTGGCCCAGGGCTCTCCACACAGAACTCGGGTTGGATCAGGTGTCCAAGTGATGGAAAACCCCCAGGGGTGAAGCCGACCTTGAAAAGCATCAAGGATGTCCGTGTGTTTGCCAGGCTCACTGGCCGTGTGTGGGAACGCACGACAAGGCTCGTTTTAAGGGGGTTTAAAAAAAAAACAACCCTCCACAAAAGCTCAAAATGTGAGCCTCCCTTGGGAGTCACTGAAGGCACTTGCAGTCCCAATTCTGCTCCCAAGGTTTTCCCTCTCTCCCTCTAAAGTGGCTGAGCAAAGGCAGCCTGGTGAAACCTCTCAGAGAAGCCCTCTGAAAGGAGCTGTGACCTGAAGCTGTCCGTGGGTGGCGTGTTGTGTTCTGGGACATGCTGCGTTCAGAGTTCATTTAGGGGGGAGAGCAGGAGAGGTGCATCGTGACCTCTCCCTGGCATGCAAGCCTGGGGAATGACAGGGTTTTCCTCCCAGTTCTGAATTTGAATTCCCACTTCCAAAGACCCCACTTGGCTCCTCTCCTCTCCAGCCCCGTCACTGAGACATTTGAAGGCTGGTGCGTGTTGGTTCCTGGCAGGTGGAAAAATAAGTGTGCCAAGGCAGAGGCAGGAGGATCCCAGAGGATGGTGAGCGGAGGGTGGGCTCCTCAGTGCACCCTTTGTGAAGTTTATGGAGCCACTTGGGACACAAGAGTGTTCCAAAGAGTTTGCCTGCAAGGCACAAGCAAAGAGAGAAGGAAGGGTCTGGAGCTCACCTCAGAGCAAGGAGCTCCCTCTCTGTGGCTGTGCTCCCGCCTGCCTTGGCCGTTCTCTGGGAAGCAGGATGGCTGAGCCAGACGCACCATCCCAGGCAGCAGATGCAGTTCCCGTGGGTGTGGCTGGAAGGACGCAGACAGGGCAGGGTGTGCTCCGTGAGAAGTGGCTCAGTGGAGAGCCAGGCTGGCCCGGCGGCCTCGGGACAGCCTCCTCCTGCTCGGGGGTCAGGCATCCCCTTCCAGGGAAGGTTTTTAAGCACCCGGATTGCAGTAGGGAGATACAGGGAATCCGCTGCTTTTCTGCTTACTTAGGAGCATAAGGAATGCTCCAGATTATCGCCCCATGAGGAGTTAATAAAGCTGGGTTGGCTGGCTGATGGAGGACTGGGCAGCTGTGAGCACATTCCTGCAGGTATCCGTGACATGCAGCCTCTAGGTGCTCAGGACTGAGGTGTGATAGGAGGAAATCTGGGTGGAGGGCAGAGTGACAGCCACCCCAGCTTTTCCTTCTCCTCCCCCATCTCCCTTCCTGCCTCCCCTGGATTTCCGCGGTGTGAGATTTTTCACCCCGTGCATTGGAAACAATACCTCGGAGCAGCTTTGGAGCCATTTGTTTTCCCTTTAATTGGCTAGCAGGGAGAAAATAACGAAGGGAAGTCATGCAGGGGAAGTTCTCATCGGTGCCATTTTTGGCAACAGAGTCACAACATCCTAAATTTATTTATTTAATTGCATTATTAAAAGTATAAATAAAAATAAATCCAGGAGAGCAACCGGATCTATGCTTTGCTTCTCTAAAATAGAACCATAAATGCCACGGAGCACTGGGGGAATGATTTATTAGCCTGTTATCGTGAGTGACTGGGACGCTTTCGATGGAGTCCTTGCTAATTTCTAACAGCTGCATTAAATCACAGATGCTATCAGCCATTATAAAATAATCACCCAGCGCTCTGCGAACCAGCACGAGCCCAGGGTCAGTGTTGGAGCCCTGGATTTGTTTCACATCTCAGCCCCTCTGTTTCCTGCGAGGGTGGGAAATAAATAGGGCTTGTAGCGGCCTCATTTTATCATCCAGGAGTTGACAATAAATAAAAACCTCTATAAAACTTTTTTTCTAAAAGGAGTTTCGACCGGAATTTGCAATGAGAGGAAACCTGATTTTGTGCTGTGTGATGTCAGGACTCCTGGGTCCTGTTTCTAGCTCAGAAAGGGAGCTGAGCTGTCTGATTTATGGGGCAGCCGGAGGACTTCAGGGGTTTGGCTGCAGACAGGGCTGGAAGGAAGGGAGCAGGTCCTGTGGCAGTAAGAAACGTCTGTCTCGGCTCCTCCGCCTTCGCTCCTCGCTGCTCTTTCAGACAAGTCACTTAAATTTCCCTGCAGCTCGACTGCCTTCCTCTCGTTTGACAAATAACGTGTGTGTTTATGTGCCTGGGCTCCGGAGGGGGTTAATACTTGGCCTGGAAATCTCTTTAGAAGTGCCAATTTGTAGCGACAGAGAAACAACAATGAATAGAAGAGCCTGCGAGGACCAGAAGAAGCGAGCGAGCGGCTGCTTATCAGGATGGTGGCTCACAGAGCCAGCTGCAGTAGCAGGGGTAGTTGTAAAGGGTGAAGGAGATGGGAAGGGGAAAAAAAAAAAAAAAGCCAAACCCACAAATAAATAAAAATAAAGGAGTTAGGAAGAAAATGCCGCCCATCTGCAACGCTCATATTTTTCTGGGCAGTTTTGCTTTATGTTAGAACAGCTGCTTAGCATGACAAACGCCAGCTTTAATAACGAGGAGCGGGAGGAGATGCAGGGATGGAGCTCTCCGGCTCATCCTGCTCTCTCATGCTCTTCCCTGGGCGTGAACAGCCCGGGGCAGGGTCACCCTGGTGTCCTGCGCCACCTTGTCCAGCCTGGGAAGATCAGTTTGGACCTGGTGCCTGCTGTTCCGGGGGCAGTCGTGGTTTTGAAGCGCTGTGTCCTTGTTTGAATTGTGGGGCTAAAGGGGTTTTAAGGAAGAAGGAGCCTCAGGGCTGTTTGTTTGTGGAGCAGCAGCTCCTGGTGACAACCTAGGCTGCTCCAAGCCGTGTGTCCACAGGGAACAATGCTTTGGAGGGACCCTGGGCTGCCAGGATAGCTGTGGGCAGGTCTCTTCTTTCCCCAGAGGTTTTTGGGTTCCTTTGTCTTTTCCTACCTTGTCATTCTCTCTGCAGAGCGGGATGGTGGCTGTGAGGCTTGCAGGTTGTTTCCTTGCTGCGGTATCGGAGATTGTCGGGTTGTCAGCAGCCTGGAGATAGCAGGGACTGCTGACAGCAAGCAGAACTCACTCAGAGCTGTGCACAGAAACCTTGCTCAGCCTTTGAAACCGCAGTCAAACCCTCCCCCAAGGTTACTCTTCCTCATAAAACACGCTTAGTTTTGTTTGCTGCAAACCTGGATTTTAATCCCAGCATCCAGGCAGAGCTGGGCTTTGAAGAGAATTGGGTTGGAGTCAGAAGTGAATGGCTGAGGCCAGGCTGACTGAGACAGATGAATTAAAAGTGACCTAGGAAGATGGAGATGTTCCCATCCACACCCCGGCTGTGCCACTTGCATATTTATCTCATTGTGCCCGATACCACTGGGAATAAATCAGCAGTGAGACATGCAGGGAGTAGCTCTGTTGCCTCTGAGAGCAGGGACCTGCACCAGCATTTACCCACAGCTCCCATCGAACTCCCAGGGAAGTTTTCCTGAGCCTGCAGGAACCGAGAGCCTTCCCTCACCTAATGGTTTTCTCCCCCTCACTTCAGCCCTTAGAAGAAGGAATTTCAAAGGTGGAAAAAACATCAGCTGCACTGGCCACAGAGGGGAAGACTGAAAATACAGAGAATTTTTATTTCTCCTGGGACCTGCAGCACGAGCAGCCCGGGTAGTTCAGACAGGCTGAGAACAAGTGTTCAGACCTTTACCTGCTTAACAGAACTGCCAAACCTGCCCGGCAGCGCCTGGAGACGAGGAGAGAGTGGAGGGGTGAGGAGCGGGAACAGGGCGATTTCCTCCCTGGTTCTGCAGAGATCCCACCCAGCTCCCTTCTGCTGCCAGCCCTGCTGCCTCTGCCCCTTCCAGCAGCAGCACGGGCAGGATCTGAGAGCTCCCGCGAGCTACCCCAGCAGTGAGATGTTCTGGGGGCTGGTTTGTGTTGGTTGATTTGGGAGAGCCGGGGCGTGTGTAGGTGTGAAAATCCCGCAATGGTGTGGGTCTGAAGGGACCTTCAAGATGATACAGTTCCATCCCCTGCCAAGGACAGGGACGCCTCCCACAATCCCAGGTTGCTCCAAGCCCCATCCAACCTGGTCTGGAGCACTTCCAGGGGTGGGGCAGCCATAGCTTCTGTGGGCAGCTCTAAAAACGAGTGTTTCAAGGCAGGGCAGGGCTGCCCGGGGTGGTGGTGAGAGCCACGGGAACATTTGGGATCGTCCTGCCCAAGCTGAGAGGACCATGTTGGAGGGGATGAGGGTGGACAGAGGAACACAAGTGCAGCACTTCAGTGCTGCAGGGCACAAGCCATTGCTTGCAGGGGAATACAAGTTTTCAAGCCCCCGTTTATCTCTATGGAATCAGTCAGGCATGTTTTTCTCTTCTCTCCCTCTTTATCTTGAAATCTTGTCAGTTTGGCTGCTCTGCTGATATCAAAGGTTTGGTTTGGGCAGGCAAACCCTGCTGCCCTGAGTCTGAGCAGGGCTCTGGGGTGTGCAGTCCCTCGCCTGTGCATCACACGGGGATGGATTTGCTGGAGGGACACCTGGTCCTGCTGCCCCCGGCCGTGGGAGTTGGTGGTGCCAGCCCAGGCAGCTCCATGAGCAGAGGCTCTGGTTCCACCCAGGTGTGAAGAAGAGCAGCACACACCGAGGAGGCTGGGGAAACAGGATTTTCCTTTCTCTCACCTGTGCTGGGGAAGCCGTTCGGAGCCTCCCAGGACAGCCCAGAGCACGGTGTTTCCCTCTTCCAGCACGGAGTGTAGGTGGCACAGCTGCTCTCTGATCTTTCCTGCATCTCTGTATTTTGTAAATAAGCCCCGAGGCTACGCGATGGCTTTGTGTTCAGAAACAGGATAAACAGGGCGATGTGATATCTATTTATTTGTTCTTTTATTAGTTCAGTGCAGAGCTCACAAAACACTTTGCGAGCGTCTATGAAATGAGCCTTGTAATGTTCCCAGGAGAGGGAAGAAACATTCCTGCTCCACTTGGCGGGTGGGGGAAGCTGAGGGCTCCATCACTCTCCCTGCCTGTCCGTGGCCGGGGTGAGAGCGGGGTGGATGCAGGACTGGATCCCAGGTCCTGTTTTCCATTTCCAGTCTGTAATGGCTGGGAAGACTCAAATGCACATTGCATGCCCAGGCTCAGCATCTGTGGTCCAGATCCCCTTTTCTGGTGTTTCTCCTGCTCCTGGACTCATTTGGGAATGGGATTGTGCCTCCAGACCGTGTCCCAGGGAGATGTCATTGGGTGCTAATGATGGAGAAACCTGTTAAACCCAGGCTGCCCTGAGAAGCTGTGGCTGCCCCATCCCTGGAAGCATCCAAGGTCAGGTTGGATGGGGCTTGGAGCAGCCTGGGACACTGGAAGGTGTCCCTGTCCATGGCAGGGGTGGGACAGGGTGTTCTTTAGGGTCCCTTATGGAGATGGGGCACCTGCATCTTCTGTGAAAAAGGCCAGTGCCTCTCAGCCTCACAGAGAGGAATTTCCTCCTAAATGAAATTTAAACCTGCCCTCTGTCAGGCTGAAGCCATTCCCCCTTCTCTGGTCACTCTCTGCTTCCCAGGGCTGTGGGAAATTTGGGATGGGGCTCCTGGAAGCATCTCTTTGGCAGAGCCTGTGCACTGCGGTGGGGTTTTTGTTGTGCTGTTTGGTTCGGTTTTGTTTTTTTCCCAGACAATGTCCTTGGTGAAGCAGCCTGAACTTTGGCTGTTTTGATATGGAAATGTTTTGGCAGTGAAGCAAAATGTCACATGTCTGTAATAGCCCCCGCCATCCCTTCCCTCCAGAGTTGGGTTTTCAGGGAAAGGGATCGCACAGGAGTTGAAAATTTGCCTGAATGCACTAAATACCATCAGAAATGGCAACAAAAAAAAAATCTTGGCATCGCGGAGAAAATCTTAACATTTTGCTTTCCTGAGAAAAAAAAATTTAAAAACCCCCGAACCATCCTGGATGGTTGTCAGAAATGCTGCAGGAAAATTAAATCCGCGTTTTCCAAGCTTTTAGGGTGGCTTTGTGACGGTTCTGCTGCCCCTGGGTGTCCCAGCCCCGCCGAGCTTCGCTTGAGCAGCACAGGATGTTCTCAGAGCTGGTGCTTTTTATTCCTTCAATATTTGGAGTAAGGATGAGGCTGCTCGAGCTGCTGCAGGTGGGTGTCTGCGGAGCTGCCTCCGTTTTGGGTTTCACTTGTCAGGTTTCCACCCGCTCTGAGCGCGCCGTGTGCCGGGGTTCAGCCGGGGATTGCGGCTGAGCAGTAAGTGCAGAGCAGTCCCACCGAAATCCCCGGGGATCCCCGCGCTCCGGGCCCTGCTGCACCACGACCTGCCCTCGCCACGCTCTCGTCCTGACTCCAGGCTGGGCTTGCGTGGTCTTGGGGGGATTTTACGGAAGAGGGGAGGATTTGTGCCTGCATTTAGGGCACGAGGATGGTGTTGGAGGGGCTGCCTGGGCACTGAGTGCTAAACCAGCCCTGAGCCTGGTATAAGTGAGGAGCTTGAGCCTCCAGTCTGGATTTTCTGCCCAGGCGAGCTCAAGCACCATGATCAACGTGAAGAACGAGTCACATTTTTTTTCCACAATTACCTCAGCAGGATTTTTTTTTTTTCCCCTTTTGCTAAATTCATGCGATAAAATGCATTAAATGTAACAGCACAGAAAATAGAAGTTGGGTTTGCAGAGAGAGCCTGATTTAGTGTGAAGATAAAACAAGATAAAACAACTGGAAAAATTAAGTGGGATAAATAAATTCTGTTGGGAGGAGGCTGAGGTGACAGAGGGGGAGGTGTGTGTGTGCCAGTGGTCAGTGCAGCTGTGAATCCCACTCCTTAGGCTTTCCACCTGGGAATGGGGCGATGCTTTGCTGTACCACACACTGGTGGATGCTCAGCTTTATCCCAGGACTGTGAGATGTGGTTCTCCCTGAATGGGGCGGGGTGTGTTCCTCCTGCCCGTGCTCATGCCGTCTCTTTTGGGTGGAGAAATGAGAATATTCGGCAGCAAACGGGAAAAGCACGAAGCGGGGCGCAGGGTGTGGGGGAAGAGGTGTCGGGATGGATTGCCAAATGTGCCGGGGAAAAATTAGCAGCTGCAAGTGTGCAAGAGAAAGGTGGAGAAGAAAAGGGGTAGGGACAGATGGAGAGAAGGAGGGAGAGAAAGAGGAGGTGGGAGGGAAGGGAGGAGAGGATAACAGTGTGGAAAGAAATTAGTTAAAAATCTTATAGCCCCGAGCCCAGACACCATCTGGATGGTGCAGGATACTGAGACACAGCTCCACACTCACCACGGAGGTGTCACATATGTCTTGGCCAGGTAGGGTGGCCAAGATGCTCAGGATTAGAAATTTCCCGTGCCCCAGGAGAGAGATGCCTTAAAAGAGCCCAGTTTTTGGAAAAAAGTGCCAGCAGCTGTCTGCCAGCCGGGGACCAGAGAGGAGTTGTTGTCATTGAAAAAGCTTGTCTGGGGATTCCAGAGGGAGATCTGGAGAACTTCCACCGGTGCTGGAGGGCGAATCCCTGGGAGCAAGGATCACTCTTTGATTAAACAAGCCCAGGGCCTCCAAGGACTGCTCTTCCCTTCAGCTCTGCTGGGTTTCCTTTCCTGGGTGCAGCATTAACCCCTTCTGTTGTGAGCAAGGCTGAACAGCTGAGAGACAGCAAAGTTCATCTCGGGGAAAGGGAAAAAGTAGAAAAAAAATGCTCTTTCCCATTATCGTTGCCTTAAGATTTCTTTGCCTGCTGAGGACTGTGACAAGGACATGGTTTGTTGTCCTGGGGTGAAGCACATCTCGCTGGTGCAGCTGTGTCCATGTTTCCTAGCATTCCCCTCCCCGGGCAGATTTAAAAGGAGTGAGAAATGGTCCTTGGATCTCTTCTGGAAGAGGCAGTGTCCCAAAGGGAGCTCGTGGGGAGGAGGTGGCCCTTGCTGGCCAAGTGCGCAGTGTCCCGGTGGCACTGCAGCCACTCCATCCCTCCCTGCACTGATCCCAGGGAAGCTGGACTCACTCCCTGCTGCACAGCAAGCATTTCAGTGTGCCTTGAGCTGGCTGGAGGAAGGGGAGATACTCTGGGAGCAGGAATGAGGCTGGGGAATGAAACCCAGGGCGGCCATCCGTAGGTCCCAGTGGTTGCAGGCTGCTTCCCAGTACGGTGCTGGAGCAGCGCTGTGGCTGAGCTGCCTCACGGCCCCCAGGCTCTGGTCCCTCACTAATTACTTCCAGGCCTGTACTCCTGACATTTGCAAGCTCCTGATTAGAGCAACGAGGGAGAAATCTCGGAGGGAGAGGGAGGCCAAACTGCTCCACTAATAAAAGCCGAGATTGACAATCGGCTGGGAGGCGAGAGCCGGGGAGGTGCAGGGACTCGTCCTTGCCGGCTCAGTTTCTCTCGGAGCCTCTGGGATGATGAGAGAAGGTCAGGGCTTGTTAACGTCACCGTGAGGAGCAGGATCCGCCACTGCCATATGCCTGGTGCCCCCAGGGCCTGTGCCAGCCTTGAGTCCCTCTCAGCGAGGCGGTATTTTTAGACATGGACCTGAACTGAAGCCGCCCTGTACAACCTCAGGTCTGCGACTGTCTCGGTGCAAAAGTGCCTCTGCTCCTGCTGACTTTGTGTTTCATGCAAATTTTGCAGCCTCCTGGATTTCAAGTTCTTTTTTTCCCCCCTTGCCCTTTTCTCTCCCATGTCCCATCTCGCTCTCTTCATTCGATGGCAGTGCAGTCGCTGGGGAGGTACCGTTAACCCCAGCAGTGGGGCTGGGACATATCTGTGAGGGGGTGGCCCAGAATACCAAGCCAGCAGAGGCTGCTCTGGCTGCCTGCAGCACTGTCGGGTGCCCAAAGTGGCCTCTGGGATGAGTATGACTGAGCCACATCTCCTGCAGTCTCCTGCACAGCCATTCCAGGCTGTTGTGTCCCTACCCAGGTACACAAATATGGATCACATTAATTTTCCAGCCCTCTCTCTCGCCTCCCTGATGCCCCATATCCTCTTACCTGTCTGCAGCAGCCAGTTTAGGTCTCTGTCTGTCCATCTATTCCCTGCCTTTGCGTCCGTTCATGGCTCCATGGCTCTCCAGCCTCCTCAGTCTCTTTGTGAGGCAGACAGGCTTTTTCCCCTATAAATCTTCCCTCTCCTGGATTGCTCTGGCTCCGGCAGGCTTTGTGCTACACTCACTCTACATCTACAGCCTCTATCCCAAGGGGCAAACACCATTTTACCCAGCAGAGCTTGTGGTCCCTGCAGCGTCCTTGTCCCCTGGAGCTGATCCTGCTGCTGGATGAGGCTCAGCAGCGCCTGTGGCCTCACTGCTGGGGGCTGCCGTGGGTTTGTGCTGGCTCCTGCTGCTCCCTCCCTTCCAGCAGACACGGTTCCTCCGTGCCAGAGTGGAACAGCCCAGGAATGAGATGCAGTGTCCTTCCTCTCCCATCCTTCCCCCACGGAAGAATCCCGGGCATGGAAGCGGCCAGCCTGCACGTTCAGGGTTAAGCCAACTTCTCAGCAGCTGCGGAGCTTCCTGATGGAAAACTCAGGCCTGCTTTTCACCGTGCCTGCCTGGGCTCCCAGGCTGTCCTATTTATCCAAGCTGCAGCGAGCATCCCTCTGGTGCTGGAGCTGGTGCCGGGAGCCAACACACATCTCTGCAGTGCCAGCCCGTGGCCAGTGGGTGTTCAGGGTCACTGAGTCCCACTGCCACGTACAAAGGACCCACTCTGCTGAAAATGGGGCTTGGGATCACTGAAAACCCCTTGCAAAACCTCTTTATCAGTTCTAACAGCTGTGTTTGGATCTCGGGATGAGGTTGGGGTCCTGAATTAGCTAAAACTCCTTTGCTGGTGGTTATTTCCCTCCTCCAGCCCCTGGAAGGGGCAGGTTCCCTGCCATGCATCAGTAGAGGAGGCAGGTGTCCTTTGGAGGAAGGCACCCAGCCAAGGTCCACGGGCATGAGGAGCTGTGTGAGGAACACTGGCAGTGTGGGCTTGGTTTTCTTCTGTGGGCACACACAGATGTGTCTGGATGGTCACCAAGGTCTTGGTGCCCTCAGCTGCTCTTTGAGGAGATAAATGGTGGTGGGTGGGTGTCTCCAAAGGAGAAAATTTGTCGAAATTTATTGTTGGTGCTCCGTTGTGAGTGGTGGGGTGGAAAGCCCTCGGGCTTCCTAACTCAAGGATCTCCGTGTCAGGGAGCAGGGGCAGGACAGGGAGAACCTCTGGAGATGCCTTCCAACATCCCCTGGGGCAAGGACATGGGGACAGGACCCTGTTTCTCACAGGGCGAGAAAAGTGAAGCCCGTCCCCCACAGGGACACGCATCAACAGGTGGATGCAGGGAAAAGCGCTGGGGTGGGCGAGGGTGTGGGGCAACCCGCCNNNNGCCCCCCCGCCGCGCGCGGGCGGCCGTGGGGCGAGCTCGGCGGTGCGCGGAGTGAGAAAAGCCCCCTCCGCAGCGGGGCTGAAGCGGTTCGGGGCTTGGGGGGTCCCTCGGCCGGTGGCAGCCCCGGTCCCTGCGCGGGGGCGCGGCGCGGCGGGGGTTAATGTGCGTGTCCTCCTGCGCATCCCGCCCCGCTGCCGCCCGCCCGCCCGTGTGCGGGGCTCGGGCCGTGCGGGAGCCGAGGCGCCGGGCAG
>VZRQ01005618.1:0-101168 GCA_013397975.1 Machaerirhynchus nigripectus | reverse complement strand
TTTTGTATTTTTTTTTTTTAATTCTCCTCTCCCTCTATGATTTAAACAAGAGCGCAAGAGCAGGAGAACAGCCCAGCCCCGGCCCGCTGTGCCCCCCCGGTGCCGATGCCGCCCTCCCCTTCTTTTCACAGACACTCACGTTTCCTCCGTGGGTTATAAACTTTTGATGCCAGATCTCCGCAGCGCCTGCCCAGCTGCAGCTGAAAGTAGCGTCTCCAGCAGCCACACATCTGTGACCTTCATCTCGTGCTCCGCACNTGCCTGTTGGAAAAGTCCCCGCTGCCCAGGATGGGGGTCGGTGGGTGCTTGGCCCTGCCCTGGAGGTGCCTGGTCGTCCTCTGTCTCAGGCTGCTCTTCCTTGTGCCCGCAGGAGTGCCCGTGCGCAGCGGAGATGCCACCTTCCCCAAAGCCATGGACAACGTGACAGTGCGGCAAGGGGAGAGCGCCACGCTCAGGTAGGAGCAGCTGGGCTGGGGCCTTGGGGGGCTGGGGGGGTCCTGCTTGCGGCTTTTGGGGGATGCTCTGTGCCCGGCGGGGCTGCCAGAGGGTCCTGGGACCAACTGGAGACTTTGCGCGTGTCCCAGGGGCTTGTCCCCATCGCGGCAGGGGACGCTCGGGATGGCAGCTCGTCCCCGCCGTGGTGGGGTCACCCCGCAGGAGCGGTTTTGGAGGGACGGATGTGCCGGTGCTTTTCGGGCTGCAGCGCAGGGCTGGCAACCTCCTGGGGGGGCTGCGGGTGCCAGACAAGGAGCCAGCACAGGGGTTTAGGTGGCAGACAGTGAGTTCGTGCTGCCTGACACTCCCAAAGTTGTGCCTGCGTGCGAGGGGAGGGGGTCCGTGCTCCTGGCACCGGTGCCCGCCTGCACTGCCAGCGGCTTTCCAGGGCTGCGATGCCTCCGAGGTTTCAGTGTTTGCCTCGATCGCTTTATAGTCTCCGCACGAATCCGTTAATATCAAATCAATCTTTTACTCCAGGGGTGCATCTTATGAATTCTGATGGATGCTTTCCCTTACATTGTTTGCTGTAGGAGAAACACAGGCGGCTGATATGCAGATGGGTCACTCCTGTGCCGCACAACACAGCCGAGCACCCCTTTCATTCCCTGAACGAGTTACAGGTGTACGCGCTGCATTGCCCAGGCAGCACAGCAGCTCTCCACAGGCATCGCAGCAGCGGGGCCAGCTGAGCAGGGAGCAGCCCAGCATTTATTTGGAGGGCAGTGGGGAGGCAGTCCGTGCGTGGGGCTTTGGGTCGTGCTGTGCGTGCTTCAGGCAGCCCCAGGGGGACCTGAGCCGGTTAATCCGGGGGCCGTGGGACGTGGGGATGGTGGGAGGTGAGCGTGGAGCAGGAGAGCCCGGAGGAGTTTGTCTGCTTTGCCTGCACCAGCGAGCAGCGTGTGCCCCCCACCTGGGCTGGCTGCTCCCTCGCTCAGAGCCGGAGGAGCAGGGCTGCAGCAGAGAGCAGCTGCTCTTCCTAAAGCCAGGCACAGGGATGGCACAAGCAGAGCCCGTCACGCTCTCCGTGAGCAGCGGAGCCGGCACAGGGCTGAGGAGCTGGTGCTGCTTTGGGCAGAGGGTGCTGTGCTCACCTGGGTGGTCGGGCAGGTTTTCCGTGCCTGAGGTGGGCTTTGTAAGGGGAGGTGTGCGGTGGTTATGGGAATCAGGCTCTGGCTGGAGGCTCTGTGGGTTCCGTGCTGCTGAGGGAGGCGGTGGCAGCCTGTCTGCCCTCTTCCTGTTACGGCCACTGCCAGACTTTGGGGTGCTGCCTGTGCTGGGCACGTCCCTGTTCCTCAGTCCCTGCCAGGGACCCGCTGGGACCCGCTTGTCATGGCCCCGTGTACCTGGGGGCTGTGGCACAGCTGGAGAGCAGAGGGCTCTGTCTCCTTGTGCTCTTCCTAATTGAACTGCAATGATGATTAACCTGATCTGTGTGAGCAAGGAAGTTAAAGCAGGACAGTCCCCCAGAGAGGTGCCTTTGGCCCTGGTGCTCTTTTCCTCGCTGTTGGGATTTGTTTCCGTGGTGAAGTGTGGGCTTTGGGGCTCTCGGAGGTGATGCTGGTGGGGGTCAGAGCAGGATGGGTGCCTGTGCCTGCTCCCTGGGGAGCCCCTGCAAGTCCAGCCGAGCCTGCTGCCAGCAGAGGGCTGACTTGGATCTCCTTTTTTCCTTTTTTTTTTCTTCTCTTATGTTTTTTCTTTTTTCTTCTTTATTTCTAAGCTTCTGGCCTCTTTTCTGTGGTGCTGTTTGCAGGAGGGGATGTTTGTGAAGCAGCCCCAGTGAAGTGGTGGGAGATTTCAGCCTTCCCATAAGAAACTCTGCATCCCCCAAGTACTGACACTTCGAGGAAGCCCCTGCCCCAAAAGCACCTGGTGTTACCCAAGTCCCCCCTTGGCATCTGCTCCTGCCCAGGCTCTCCAGCATCTTTTCCACACTTTTACCCCCTCCCTTCTCCTCAAGTCCAGTTTTCCCCTGCTGCAGGCAAGTTTCTGCCTCCAGCTCCCATTTTCTCCCAGTCTGCTCCATCCTTTTTGCATTCCTGCTTCCCACTGGTCCTTCCCCTTCCCTCCTCTCCCTGCTTCCCTGCTGCTGCCCCTCTGCAGCCTCTGGGTGGCAAGCAGTTTTTGGTCCTCCCTTGGGATCTGGAGGTGGGCAGGGAATTGCATACAGCAAGCCAAAGAGGTGGCATCAGTGGTGGGCTGAAGGCAGGAGCACAGAGGTGGAGCATCTTGAGGATGGGGCTGATGTTTATGTGCAGGCTGTGCTTTCCTCCTGCAGAGCCAGGAAAGTGCCTTGGGAATTATTTCCCAGTGAGTGGCAACATTGCTAAATGGTGTTTCCTCCTGTCACCCGCAGGAGGAGGAGGTGGTGGTGTCCTCTGCTGTCCTCCCCACAAATGGCACTTTCCTTGGGGCTCAGACCGAGGAGCTGGGCTGGGAAAAACTGAGCGCTGCAATTCTGGTGTGGAGCTCTTGCAGAATCAGCCCCGGCCCTGCTGGTCTGGATGGCCAGGTCCTGTCCCTCATCCTGCTCATGGGATGGGCTGAGCCTGCGCTTCTCCCTGGCTCCTGCTGGGCTGGTGGAAGCTCTTTGCTTTCCAAGATCAGCTCTTTGACCACCACTTGCCTGGGAGAGAGAGCAGACTCACGTGAAAGTGGTGGAGGAAACCTGGAGGCTTTTCAGGCCGATTGTGGGTTTCCTGTATTGGATTTTGGGCGCTTCCATTTCCAGCTCTCCACCCTTTTTCCGAGGGAGGCTCAGCATAATCCTTGCAGAAACTCAGGCTCCATCTACAGGCAACTTGCAGGTCATCTTAGATCAGCAACAAATAATTTCCATTTTAAGCAGAGATTGTTGGTAATTCACTCCTTTTTATTGTAAGAACAAACAATTCCCATAATACTGGGGCACCTTTCCTCTCCAAGGAACTCAAGGCAGCATGGAAATTCTCTGTGTGGCGTTAAAAATAAAACCAAACTGCCTCTTTCCCGACTCAGGAACACAAAACTCAGGTGTTGAGGTGGCAGCAGTAACTCATGTGTTACCCACCAGCTTGGGACATGAAATGGAACGAGGAGCACACTGGTAACCAACAGGGAGGTTGGAGATGGTCACTTTTTCATCTCCCAGCTGGGATTTGCTTGTGGGAACAAGGATTATGTTCCTGCTTTTGGGAAGAGTGCCATTCCATCTCGGCTGCTCACTGGATGCATGCCCTGGGGTTGCTGTGGGGGCATCACTGGTTGGCCATCCCGGTGGGTTGATCCTGCCTGGAAACTTTGGCTGGGTTTTATCCCAGCTGCATTGCAGTGGTGGGAGCATCTCCACTGCTGGTGCAAGAGCTGGAAGGGAAACGGTGGCAAATATTCCCACGGTGTTAAAACGGGGATGGAAACGGGATCATCCCGCTGTGCCGCCGGCAAACCGACCTTTACAGCAGCCATCAGTACAGTTCATAAAGACATCAACCACCAGCTGCTCAAAATTTCAAGGCTTTATAGTTTTATCTGTATTTAAGAAATATTGTTGGGTTTTTTAAGGGAGAGAGTGCGTTTTAGAGGTTGGAGGGATTAGCTGGGAGATGGGGTGTGCTGAGTTTTCTCCATGGCTCTCACCACAGGGACACCAGGACTTGAGGAAGTCCCTCTGTTGCTCCTGGCCTCAGTTTCCCCATCTGTAAAATGACCCAGCAGCAGTGGTTTGTCAGCGGTGATTGGAGGAATGGGTGCTCATAGGTGATGCTGAGGCAGATACAACTAGGCTTTTTTCCAGACTGAATAATACAGAGCTGCTTTATCTCTGTATAAAAAGGCAGATTTTCAAGTCAAATCTCCTGGGCTTGTCTGCTTCTGGTGAACCCATGGCCTCTCCCACTGCCTGTCCACGAAGGAGACCAAGAAGTCGGGATAGCTTTGCTCCTTCGCATCCAAGGCTCCGTGCCTGGCTCTGTTCTGTCAATTAGCGAGTGTGAGAACAATTCCAATTAAAAATAAAAAGCCCGAATAAAACATCATGAGATGCTGTTCTTCCATTTATTTTCGCAATTATAGTTTTAATTATTTCTGACAATGCCGCTTTGATTCTTCCTTTTTTCTTTTGGTGTAATAACCTACCGCAGTCTATTTTCCAGCACACGACGAGACCTCAGTAAAATACAACCAGCAGGAGCAGGCGGCAGGACCACAGTCTCCAGGCATAGGTCTGGGAAGTCAGGAAATAATTTTTTTTTGGCCTTTTTTTTCAGCCAAACCGCTGATGTTCTGTGTACCTACCTGCTAATGGGGGTTGTGACACTCACCTGCCGCCCTGCAACAGCAGCCACGGGCCTGGCAGAGAAAAGAAGCGTTAATGCAGCCACGTCTCTGCTGTTAAATCCTTGCTGGGGAGCGGGAAGAGAGTCACCGCTCTTTGTGTGCCGGTGCCAAAAGCGTGGGGATTAGCGCAGAGCAGATTAGCGAGGACTTGCTCCATTGCTGCCCCTTCCTTCCCCCCCCTCTCCTCCCCAAAAAGTTTTCTGGAGCAGCTAAATATATACCTGCCGTTTCCAAGGTAGAGCTCGCTGCGTGGCGGAGCTGTAATTGGCGACTCAGGGAAATTACAGCCACGGATTCTGGCATTTGGATCCTCCTGGCTGGCATAATAATTTCTCCCTAGGTAGCTGGTATTTAACTTGTCTTATCTGCTCCTGATAGTTGTAATTACAGTGCCCGCTAATTTCACTGTAATATTGCAGCCACTGGAAGGGTGGTTGGAGAAAGGTCGGGGGGTTGCAGGAGGGCTCCTTCCTCCCCAGGCCGTTGCACCAATGATGCTGCCAAAATGCAGATGCTGAGCCCATGGAGCTGGTTCCCTATGTCCCTGGCTGTGTCCCTTCCCACCTTGGTGGGGCTGGAGGAGCCTCGCATCCCCCTGCACACTGTTGTCCTTGCTGCATTAGGGAAGGACGTGCTGGAGAGAGGTTTAAGTCCTGGTGTCCCTTGCTGTGGGGTGAGTGTTGGTCTGCAGCTCATGTCAGGGCTGGCTGGTTTGTGCGAGGTCACTGCTTGGGTTGTGCGGTGAGAGGCTGGTTGTCCCTGAGGATGGTGGTTTTTGGGTTGGTTGTCCTTGAGGCTGGTTGTCCCTGAGGTTGGTGGTTTTTTGGGTTGGTTGTCCTTGAGGCTGGTTGTCCCTGAGGTTGGTTGTCCCTGAGGTTGGTGTTCCTTGTGGTTCGTTGTCCCTGAGGCTGGCTGTCCCTCATGCTTGGTTGTCCCTGAGGTTGGTTGTTCCTGGGTTGATTGTCCCTGAGGTTGGTGTTCCTTGTGGTTCATTGCCCCTGATGTTGGTTGTTCCTGTGTTGGTTGTCCCTGCAGCTGGTTGCCCCTGAGGCTGGTTGTTCCTGGGTTTATTGTCCCTGAGGTTGGTGTTCCTTGTGGTTCGTTGTCCCTGAGGCTGGTTGTTCTTGGGTTTATTGTCCCTGAAGTTGGTGTTCCCTGTGGTTCATTGTCCCTGTAGTGGGTTGTCCCCACGACTGGTTGTTTCTGGGTCTGGTTGTCCCTGAGGTTGGTGTTCCCTGCTGTTTGATGTCCCCAACGCTGGTTGTCCCTGCTCCAAGACCACAGTCCTGCTGTGCAAGGGGAGGATTCGAGTCTGGCTCTGAGGAGATTCAGGGCTGGCTTTGGGCAGTTCACCTTCAACCAGCAAGGCTCTGGCTGCTGCCTGCGCCAACCCCTCTGCTGCTGCTGAGCCAGCACCAGGCAGGTTTCACGTGGGTGTAGGGCTGGACTCAGCGCCAGGGAGCTGGGAAGTCCTGCTGCCACGGGTTGGAACCACAACACCGGGGGGCTTGCTTCAGAAAATGCTGGTTTTGAGAGCACAGCGAGCTGGTGGGGCTCTGGTGAGGGAGGAGGAGACCCTCACTGTCACCTCTCCCAGGGCCAGGATTCGAGCCCTGGGAAGGTCCTCTTGTCTAGCAAAAAACCCACCCCCCACGCGAAGTTTTTAAGCTCCACTAGGCAGAAATAGTTCCAAGTGGTGATATTTACCTCCCGGGGATGAGACTGAACTGTTGGTAATCCTTGCGCTTTAGGGCACAGAGATCTTTTTGCAAGGATAATAAACTCCCTGGTAATAGCTGTCCTTCCCCTGGATCACGCACACTCCTCCAGGAGCTCAGGGCTTTGTTTCTGGAACAGGATTAGGTGTTAGTGCTGCAAAACGAAACGGGGGCACAGTGGCTGTCTTTCACATTCCCTCTTTCCAAAGAGTTTCTCTGTTCCCTTGACTGCTCTCACAGTTTGCCTCCTCCTTGCATTCCTCAGCCCTAAACCACGGGTGCTTTTTACAACAGCTGGACATATTGTTTTAAGTGATAATCTTTAGATACTGCAGCCTAGCAGACAGTTCATAAGAAATATCTGATTTGGTGACTATCACTTCTTCCTCTGTCCTTGTGAGCAGCCTTTGAGGGTTAGGATGTGCTGGTTTTTCTTCCTTTTTTTTTTTTAATGAGAAAAATAATTTCCCCACAGCCCCTGTCAACAATTTTTAGCCCGTAATGGGTTGTTTACTGCAGGTTGGATTTGATATGTAGGTCTTGTCTTTCCTGACAGAACCCTTCAAGGTCGGCTCTTCAGTGCAAAACACTCACATTTTATATTTCTGTTTTCCTATGAATATTTCTCAAGATTTGCTTAAAATGAGTTGTTTCCATGACTATGCTCACTTGACGGACTTGTTCCTTGAGATACAAATGGGTCTCCAAGTCTGTTTCTCTGTGTAGGGGGAGGATAATGAGAACAACATCTGTTGTGGTGTAAGCTGTAAATTCAAGATATTTTTTCTCATCCTGTAAAAGATCAGCAAATTGTGCTGATGCTGATGAGGTACTTCAGTGCCATCTCCACTGCTCGTGGGTTCAGAGTGGGGACACTTGAGGACACGTCACACATCTTGCTTCTTCTTCTCTTGGTGTGCCAAGGCTTGTGTGTGGTGTCGCCTGCAGGCTGGAGCTGGAGAGGAGTGGGAGTCCAGAAGGGAGAAAGTGGAAGAAAAGAAAGAAAAGTTGGGAGGGGGGGAAGAGAAAAACGTCAGGGGGAAGAAGGGAGTGGGGAAAGGGAAAACCAGGGCGCTGGAAAGGGTGCACCATAGAAAAATCTGCGACTGGTAAGTCCCAATGTGTGAAGTTCAGCTTTGTGGGATGAGCTCCTAAATTAGAGCCCAGCAGCCAGCACAGAAATTTGGGGGGGTTTGGCTTCAGCTAGCTGGTACCCGAGTTCCAGTGGGATAGTGCATCCCCTCACCTCCTGTTTTTTATATTTTCCCTGTGTGTGTGCACGTGTGTGTATAGATATATTTATATAAAAATCTAACAAATTTCTAACCCATATAAATCCAATTACCCATGTTTTGCCTGCAGGGAGCGAGGGAGATTAATGTTTGGTATTTTGGCAGGAATGTAAAAAGAAATAGGTGGTAATAACAATGAAGGCTCATAAAAAGGAACCGATAGTCGTGTCTGCGCCCGGAACCCGGCCGTAATTCTCCTGGGGATTTGTCGGCAGAGTGCCCTGCTCCCGTGGAGGGGCAGGAAAGAGCCAGGAGTGCTTCCTGGGCACTTGAGCATCCATCCTGCCAGTGAAGGTTCCATTAATGTGATAATAATAGAGGCTGATAAAGAGAAATGGTTTGTGCTCCCAGGGCACCTTCCTGTGACAGCACCTTCCTGCTCTGTGTCGGGGCTCGCAGGAGCCACGGGAGCGTGCTGCTCTCATCCCTGTTTCACTGGGAGGCGAGTCCCAGGAAAGGAGGATGAACATGGAGGGAGAGGAGGGAGCTGAGCTGTTCTCCACCCTCTGTGATGAATCCCTGGTGGTGCTTGGTCCCTGCAGGTCTGGCTTGGAGTGACATGGCCTGGAGAGTTTCGGGCAGGAGCTGGGAGAGCCAGAGTTGTGCTCTCATCAGTTTTTCTCCACTCTGAGCCCTTTCCTGCAGTGTCTCTTCCCTTCCCTAGCATGAACCTAGGCACCTGAGATGCCTTTCCCTGCAGCTCTCGCTCATGGGACAGTAGCTTTGTTGGAGGATGAGGAGTCACTGCGAGGCTGTTCCCATCTCATCACGTCACTGCTTGACCTCATCCCCTCGTGCCCGTGGCCTGTCCGGTGTGGTGACCACTGTCCAGAGGCTGCTGTGGCAGAGTGCCATTGAGTCACGGCTTTGTCTGCACGCTGCTCGTTGGGTGTGTGCCCTGGGGTTGCTGTGGGGGCGTTGCTGGCAGGTCACGGTTGGCCACCCCAGTGTGTTGATCCTTGGCTGGGTTTTATCCCAGCCGCATCGCAGGGGTGGAAGCATCTCCGCTGAGGGCTGCAGGCACTTGAGCCAGAGGTGCCTGCCAGGCACCTCCACTCCCTCAGCTTCAACACTTGGGAGCCAGTCACTCGTCATCCTCCCCTGACACCCTCCCTCTGGTGCCTGGATGAGCTTCCCTTTGCTCTTGCTGTCCCCTGTGTCACGGGTGGCACCTGCGCTGCTCCTGAGCTGTCACCCGTGGTCATGTATTAATCATGGTTCAGCTATTGTGTCCCTACAGCGGGTTCTGCCTTCTCTGCAGGCTTTGCATCAGGCTCCTTGCTCTCCGTTTATTACCACCACTGGTTTTATAACCCACTTTATCAGATGACTTTTTTTTCCCCTTTCTTAAAGAGCATAACCCATGAGCAACTCATCATTTCCGAGAGAGGGAGAGCGCCGTTAGCAGGAGAGCGGGGCTCCGTGCTCGTACCTGAAATGAAGAGTCTGCTTTACCGTGGTGTTGCATTTAATTCAATCAAGGCAGTTAAAGCTGAGATTTAAAGTCCTTTGTGCGATCACAGGAGTTGCTCTGATGCGGCAGCAGGTAGAAGGAAAGATTGAGCCCATTTCCGAGGAGACTCGGAGTAACTGTTGGAAGCAGCCAGGCCTGGGGCTGACTGCGGCAGCGGCCACGGTGGGAAGCTGTTAGCATTCACAGCGCGTCCCATCTCTGTCTCCGTCACCCTCCCTGCTCCTGCTCCTTATCCCCATATNTTTGCCTTTTTTTTTTTTTTTTTTAAACTGGGGGGAGGGCTGTTTTTAATTAATATTCTTAACTGTATGATAATTGCGCCGACTGGTCCCATCGCTGTCTGAGTCACCCTCTCCTCCCTTGTTCTTGCGGGAAGGCTCTTTGGACTTAATTAAAGTTAGGGATCGAGGGCTAGTGGGAACAGCAGGAGTCTTGCAGGGTTTTTGATGAAATGATTGCTGTGGGGGAAGTGTCTGTTTCCTACCCGGAGCCATAGATTGTGATGCTGAGACAGTGTTACGACCGTCTGGTTTGACCACCTGCTTTACATGGGCCACTGCATCTCATCCTGCATTTCCCACCCTGCGCCCACAGACCCCTCCTGGACACCCCAGCCCTCATTTTCGGGTGAGAGGAGCCCAATTTCGCAGTGTTGCATCTGCTTAGAGACATCCCCTCCTTGAGGGAGCACGTCTTGGAGCAACACCAGCCGAGCTCCCCGTGCCCATCGCCGCTGGGGTCTGGCAGGGCGTGGTGGGGAATTTTGGAGGGATAACGGAAAAGCTGCGTGGACTCAGCAGATCTTTTTCATCTCTGGTTTCAGTGCTGGTGCTCGCAGGCAGCGCTGCCACCAGAGCTCAAATGCAGCCCAAGCGAGAGCTTAACAAGCTCCGAGAGCTGTCCAGAAAGTTATCCTGACACCAAGTGACAGACTCTCAATTGATATCCTCTGGAGACTTTAAACTCACTTCTGCGAGGTTTCCAAAGCTGGTTTTGTCTCATACCTGAAGAATCCTTTATCTGCTACGACGCCTCCCCTGCCTCGTCTCATTGCTCTTGACGTTTCTTTGTTGCCTGCTGCAGCTCGGGTAAACTCCACTGCACAACTATTTGAGAGGGGTTTCTCTCAGCCTTTGCTCTGCTCTCTTGTTGGAGTTCTGGTATAAATCGCCTGGGCTGATGCTGTTCCTGCTTGGCTCTGCAGGGAAGTGGCTGGAGCGATGTCAGGGCTGCTGCTGCTCATCCCAGAGGGCAGGGAATGCTCCAGACCCCTGGGGAAGGGCAAATACAGTGGTTGGTGTGGAAAAGGGAGAGAATATGTTGTAGGAGATCGCTCACCTTCCATCCTGGCAACGCTCGGGAGCAAACAAGCAAAATCATTTGTGATTAGATAGAAAGGACAGGAAGCTGTGCCACAGCCAGCAGAGATTTGTCAAGGAGAAATTGTGTCAGACGAATCGAATCTCATCTGTACCACGGAGTAAGGAGCCTGGTGGGCAGAGGAGAAGCAGGAGGTGCCTCAAACAGTGGCCCAGGCAAGGCTGGAGCTGCTGCCCTGGAGCGGGTGGGAAAGCTGAGGTGGGAATCACTGTCTGGGATGGCTGTAGGGAAGCAGGCTGGGAGCTGTTAAGGTGCTCCCCTGCTTCTGAGACCCAGCCCAGTCTAAAATCCTTTCCCAGCTGGCAGGAAAAGCCACCTTTGCAGTAGTTTCACGCTGCAGCTGGCTGGTAACGTCCTGCTGGATGGCACAGGGGGCTTGGGGAACCGTCTTTATGTCCCGAATCTCCTTGTGCAGGAGTGTGCCTGTTCGTAGCATCACTGTCCTGCAGGACTGGCATTTTGGGATGCTGTCAAGGACTCTGGAGGTCTCTGAAGTAGAGATGAGCAGTCGCTGATGTCTCGTTCTAGATCCCATCCTGTGGTGCCCCGAGGGGGAAGGTCCATGATGGAGTGTATTGGTTTTCCTTCCCTGCAGTGGGGTTTTCCAGCCCACTGCAGGATGGCTGGTGCCCTCATCCTGCTGCCTCCTGCTGCCTTTTTCTCTGGTGTTCCCAAGCAGCAGCACTCTTCCTGCTCTCCTGGCTGTGGGTGTGGTGCTCCAGCACCCACCACAGAGCCAGCCAGCCCTGGACCCCTTCCCCAGCCACGTCAGACCCGTGGTGTACAAGACAAGCTTTAAGAGGCAGCTGGGGCCTGCCCAGACTCTATAACTGAGGTTGGACACTCTCAGGGGTGCAGTTGAGGCATTTTCCTTGATTTTGCTTTTATTGCCCGGTAAATCAGCGGCAGGGCCAGCCTGCCTGTGGGAGGCAGCTGCCTGCACTGAAAGGTGCTCTCCCTGCTCCATCTCTCTCCTAGCCCACCTCCCCAAGCTGGGAGCCGTCCAGGGTGGCCAAAACCAGATGTTCCTGGCCTCGGGCTCCCTTTGGGAAGAAGCTCTGACATCTGCTCAGCCTCGCTCTCTGAATCCCATGCTTTGTCCCGCAGTTGCTGAGCTTGCAGCGGTTTTCAAGACTGATGCTGCACTTAGCAGGGTGCTGCCAAACCCATGGAGTCCAGCAGGTTGTTTCCCTTCAGAAGCCATTTATCTTTTCCCTTTCAGATGCCGGCCTCCTGTCTCTTATCTCCGGTTTTATCTTTCACGTGGGAAGGAGCTCAGTCTTCCCAACCCTCCCAAATCTCTGGTGCTGGGCATGGGGTCAGACCCCATCCTGGCGAGGACAGGCAGCTCTGGGAGCAGGTGCCATGAGCGAGGGGGTGGCAGGGCTCTACTGATTCCTTTCCCATTATTATTTAGGGAAGTTTGCTCCAATCTTCAGCTTCTTGTGTGTGTCTTTTCCAACTGGATGACGCTGGCCTGTGGGCTGGTGGGATTCCAGAAGGTGCCAGGCTGGGGTTTGAAAGTTTTATTCCAGCAGGGAATTGACAACTTGTCTTTCTTTTTGGGGGATTTGTATGGGTTGAGAGGAAAGCTGAGATGCAAAATGTCAGATGGGAGGTTTAGGAGTGCGTTGGGCTCTGCCACCACCTCTTGCTTGACCTCACTTCACCTGAGGCTCCGAATTTCCTGACTTTTTGTTCTTTCAGGGTCTCTGAACCTTGCATGCTGCCAAACACTTTGGAAACTCCCATCCAGAAGTTTCCTATGGGAACAACACTCTTTCTCATTAAACACTAACTTAATAGAACGGGAGAATGCTGCGTGATGGATATTAAAGTTTAACAACTGTGTGTATCTATTACCTTGCTGCTAAATCTTTATATGCCTTAAATAATCAATTGATATTTAATTAGCATACAGTACTATTACTGCCTTCCTAAATCTATAATGATAAACCAAGTTACAAGTTATTGGACGTTAATTACTATCTGATGATTAGAAACAGCAAGACATTTACCAGCCTCATCCCGAATATAATCCAGCGTGTCCGTGCACACTGCTGAGCCGAGCCACGCTCCCTGTCTCTTAATAATCAATGGCTGTTCAACATGCAATATTTGTCTAATTAGCACTAAATTAAATCCTCATTGACAACACTTCAGGGTAAGAGATCTGCATCGAATATGATGGATTAGACACGGAAGGGCTGTTATTGTAAGCAGGAGATGTGTGTGTCACTTGCTTTGCTTGTCATGGCTGGCACATGGCTCCCTGTGACTGTCAGCCCGCTCCTGGGGGGACGGTGATGGAGCGGTGCCTGGATGTTGGATTGACAGTCCTGGAGACCCTGGATCTCTCTTTAATCCAGCTGTAGACATGAGCAGCTCTTCCCAGCACCCTCCTCTGCTTCCAGTCCGCTCTCACCCATGGATGTACAAGTGCCTCCTCTGGCAGGGTGGGTTTGGGTGGGAGCGGGGCTTTCTCTGCTGGGGCTTTCTCTGCTGGCAGAGGCCACATCAGCTGCCGTGGGCAGATGTTTCTTCTGCATTTTGTGCTTCCAGCAAACTTCTCTGGGAGTCTGTGCAGCCTTTGTTTGGGCAATGAGGGCTGGGGAGAGCAGGGAATCCCAGAATGGGTTGGGTTGGAAGGGACCTAAAGCTCATCTCATGTGCCATGGGCCGGACACCTTCCACTGTCCCAGCTTGCTCCAGCCTGGCCTTGGGCACTTCCAGAGATGGGGCATCCCCAGCACGAGATATCTGCAGCCACGAGTCTGAGCTCACACCAGGGACACTGGGGGAATTCGGAGGGGTGTGGGGGGGAGAGCAGTCCCGTATTCCGGCGTTGCAGGGAGGAGCTCCCTCGGGAGCTGCTGTCTCGCACGCGGCAGCCCCGCGCCGCGGTTTGTCAGCATCCGCGGAAGCTGTTTCGCGAGAGCAGCGGGAAGGATTGCACAGCCGCCGGCTCCTTGCGAGACTCAGCCTGTCCTTCACACTCAGCGTGGATGTAATTAACTGTGCTGATGGGATGTTATGCCAACAGCAAAGCAGAAAACACCAGAAATGAGTCAGGAGCGATAGCGGGGCTGTGCAGCGTGGAGAGGCGGGAAGTGGCAGCCAGGCGTGCGGCTCGGCTGTGTCCTGCCGCACGGCGGGAGCGGGAGCATCATCCTGCAGCCTCCCTGCCTCCGACTGAGGGCAGGGTCTGGCTCTGGAGAGGAGCAGTGGAGCACAGGGAGCCTCCCTCAGCACCTGCCATGGCTTTGCTGTGCCATTCCGGGGAGATACACGGTCCCTGGGAGATGCTCCTCTCCCTGGATGCGTGGTGGATGTGTAACTTCAGCTCTCGGATCCCTCCTTTCCATCCTTTGCAAGGAGTCGCTCTCCTGGCTGTGTCAGGGATGTTTCTCAGCAGTGGTTTTCCTGTCTTTTCAGGGTTTTACAGGTGGTGAAACCTCCTGAAGCCTGAGCAGCTCCTTGGTTCCTCACGGGTCTCTCTCTGCCCCGCTAAAGTGCAGAACCCCGCTGGCTGGGAGGCCTCCTGCACTCGGCAGGAGCTGAGATAAGAAAGAGGAAAAACTGAAAAAAAAAAGACTTCCAATTAGCAATTGAAATGTTCTTAAAAGAATTTGCCTATTCTGCAAGGAATGTTTAGTAATTGATAGCAATTTCTAGCAATTAAATACAAATTAATTCGTGCTACCGAGAAGCAGTTTATTTATGGCTCTGTATTTATGGGCACTCCCTCTCCTTAAAACTATCATCGTTGCTTTTGATAAGTAATTAGAGTTTACTGAATAATTTCCCAATGTAGGTATGAATTTTAAATAACTTTTAATGCCGTGCAAGTGTTCCATTGTATTGCTGAGTGAGGGATTATCATTATTTATGTTGTAGTAGGGCCTGGAGGCCGGGACAGGCACTGTGCGAGTGTACAGCACAGAGATAGTCCCTGCCCAGAACAGCTTGTGGGGAGTTTTATGTCAGCAGCAGGATCCTGAACATGCTTTTCCAAGAAATAAAAGTTACTTGGAGTCGTTTGCACCTGTGTAAAGCACAGGCTGCAAATGTGTTTCTCCTTCCTCTTGATTGGGGGAAAGAGTAATTCCCTACTACTGATAGTAATGGCTAATCACTCAGAGGAGGAGGGACAAAGCCCAGACCGTGAGGGTGTGAACAAAACCCATGTATTTTTGATTAGTTAATTTAAGTTTTGGGTTATGTGAGCAACCTGGGATGGTGGAAGGTGTCCCTGCCAATGGCAGGGGTTGGAACAAGGTAAGCCTTAAGGTCCCTTCCCAACCCAAACCATTCTGGGATTTTATGATTTGAAGCACCTTTTATTTGCTTTGTGGCTTTTCCAAGATGACCTCAGATCATGGTTGCAAACTTTTAACCACGTTCCTACAGCTCCACACAAGCTCCTCGGCTCTTTACGAGGTGAGATCTTCATGCAATCCCATTTCCAGGACTGGCAGACTGGAGTGGGGAGGGAAAAGCAACAAGTGGGTGGGAGGTGACAGTGTGACACCAGACATGGAGAGAGCTCTGGCCAGAGGAGTTGGTTTTAGGGAAGCTGTGTGTCCCAAGCACCTTCCATCAGGTGTGTGCCTCCCCTCAAAGCATCCAGTGGATGCTCAGCAGGGCAGGAGTCTTGTCAGGGATGGTGTGGGAGGGAGAGATGTCTCCTGGTGCCTGACTTACAGATGGGGAAGTCATCTTACAAATGCTGGAAGGAGGAGTTGGCCAGGCTGGAGGGAAGTGCTAATTAAAGCACATGGCGACAGCATCCATGCGAGGAGGATCTTGGGGAGAGGGAGAAAGCCAAGCCCGGAGAGCAGGCACCGCGTTCAGAAGGGAGCCTGGGAGCTAGCAGCAGCATCTGGGCTTGCAGTGCCAGGCAGGAGTACACTCCAAAGCACAGACTTTGTGCCCTAAATATCTTTTAGGGGTCCTGAGGTGAGTGTTGCTTTTATGGAGGGTTAAACTCGAGCCTGGGAACCTTGGAGAATTAAATATCCCACAGCGTTAATGTGTGGGGACAGCTTTGGGATTCACCACGTGCACTTGAGTTACAGCCGACGTGCCCATGGGCTGCTTGGAACTTTGAGGCTGCTTGGATCCTTTGGAGCATCACGGAGCTGCCCGACCCCATTGCTGCTGCTGTCCCCTTTGTCACCTGCGGGTAGCAGGGTCGGCCCCCACCTCTGATTCAAAGTCTGTGCTGATCCTGCCTGTGGCAGCACAGCCTGTTCTGGCTCATTTCTGCCTTCATTACTGAGCTTGATTAAACGGTACTTGTACAGCCAAGGGTTGGGAAAACACACAAAGGGACTTTTCTACTCATCTGAGGCACTTGGATACCGTGGAGACAGATGCTGAGGGGAGAGGGAGACGTGGTTTGACATTGCGGTCGCGGTAATGAGGTGTAACCCATTAGGGCAGTGTCCTCCTGGGATCCAGGTGCCTCCCAGGGAGGGAGAGGGTTCAGACAGAGCCCCAGGGCCTGGGAAAGGCTCCCTCTGAAGAAGAAAAGAGTGAACTGGGAGTTGTCCTGTCTGAGGGACAGGGTGCTCTGGCTTTTGTAGAGGGTGGGTTGGGAGAAAATGATGGTGAGACTGTTTTGGCCTCAGGTTCTCACGTCTGTATCTTTTATAGAGTCTTGTGTGTGCAGCCAGCGATGTTATTGACACTGTCAGAGCGCACAGAGCTGCATTTAACCAGCACCTCCTGGGCTGTGCAGCTGCTGAAGCACCACGGGATGTGAGCGGAGCATGGGGTGCTGCTCAGAAAGGAGATGACTCCTGTCACCTCTCCGTGAATCCTAAAGCAGGATGTGGTCTCCCGGATCAGATCAAGCTTTGGAGGCTGGGAAAGGCTGTAGCAGAAGGTGGCAACTCTTGTAACAGGGCAGGAATGGGTGAGTTTGGCCAGCCCTGAGGACGCCAGGTCTGGGACAGTCCACAGGGTCCACCCCGAGTACTGGTGTGAGGCAGATGCCTCAGCAAAGACAGGCCTGGGAGTGACTTCTGAGGATGAGGAACAACTTCAAACCAGCAGGCTCATGGTCTTGAACTCTCCTGCTCTGGCCAGTCTTCCCTTAGATTTCTCAGCCCAATTATTTTTGTGCCGTCCTTCCCACGATGGAGGAGCGCAGAGCTTCCCTCCCTGCCCCTCTGCAAACCTCATCGTGTGCTTCATTTAAACGTTTTCCTTTTGCCCGTTCCCTGCTGCTGTGAGGGTCTGGGGCACGGTGGTGGCTTTCATCCCTCCTTGTCTGTGATGATTCAGAGCTGGTGGCTTTTGGCCTCTGCGCTGCGGGTCTCTGGTTTGTTAGACGCTGTCGCGAGGTGGTTCGTGGTGCTCCGGTATGCGGAGGAGAGATGCTGGGGACTCTCCTGAGTTAATGAACTGCCAGATTGCGAGGGATGACACTCAGTGACACCCCGGGTCCCTTTGGGAGGTGTTTGCCACCCCTGCTCTCACCCTGTGGTCTGAGTGTGCTGGCGCCGGGCTCGTGTCTGGACTCAGAGATCTTAGGGGATGGTCGAGGCTTTTAACTGTGGGCTCTGGTGGCCCCGCTCTCCCAGCAGCTCTGAGAGCTCGGGTGATTAACCCCCCATCCCCAAAGTCACTGCCTCTGTGAAGCTTCAGGACCCTGCCCGTGCTTCTGACTGCTCCAGTGCCCCACAAGCCTCCAGAGAAGGGTCAGCGAGGCAGCTGCTGTCAGAGGAGCTCAAAGGCTCCAGCTTGGAGAGGCAGGAGCACTTTCCCACCCTTGGACTGAGGACTGAAGCACCCTCAGACTCCGAGGGGTGTAAGCAGGGTTTGGGCTCTCAGCAGCCACACGGTCACTGAACGTTTGTGCTCAGCTCCGCAGGGCAGGGCTGTGCTAGGTGCCAGAATCACCGTGCCATGAGAGAAATGACGGCTGGCGGTGGCTTTGCTGAGCATTGCTGACAATGACCTTGCGGGAGGTGGGTGCGGGGAAGGAGCTGAGCCATCCTAATCCCTTCTGGAATGATCACAGTTAAACTCCCGCAGCAGGATTGCTCACCAGTGATTCATCAGCGTGAGCATTAGGGCGGTTCTCCCTTGCTGTCTGCAGAAATAACACTTGGGAACAGGGGAGGGGGATGTGTCACCCCCGGGGAGATTTGGGTGGCTCTGAGGTGTCACCACATGGATAACCGACCAAAGCTGGGGGGTTCAGAGGAGGAGATTTGCAGGCTGGAGGCAGGGCTGCTGCTGGCACGGTGGCTCTTTGGTGCCTCACTGACCGTGTGTGGACAAGGGATGTTCCAGCCGTGGGTGGACACTCGGGTTTGGGGTGCAGAGGTGCCTGTCCGTGGCTGAAATGAGACTTTGCATTTTAGAGCAGAGAGCTTGAACCTCCTCCTGTTGCTCGACCAGAAGCAGCACCTGAACCACACAAAACCCAGGCAGAGTGAGTTTGGCGGGTCAAAGCCTCCCTGCCTTTATTGCCTCTTCCTGACAGCAGCCCGACCCTCCACCAAATAAAAATTCCACGCACGGAGCCGGTTAAAAACATCAATTAGCTCTAAAACAATTATTATTTCTTTTGAAATGCCATTTTATATATGCAATAACACAACACAATAATCCTGGGTTATTTAACAGAGCATTTACCATGAAAACAGTCATTACTCTTTAAATGCTGCTGACTGTACAAGCCTCTTAACATTAAACGGCAAGTGAGGCAGAAGTCTTGCCATCAGAAATGCCACATTCTCCTGAATATATTAAAAACACTAGCACTGGGAAGCTCGCTGCCTGGTTGAGTGGCTTTTCCCACGCTGGGAAAGCTCTTGAGATGCTGGGGCAGCCCATGGAGCATGGGAGTATTGTCCAAATTTTGGTTGGTTTAGGTGTAGGCGTTTGTTGAAGGGGATTAGATGGGTTCAACCCAACTTCACTATAGCCCCACACCTTCCCTGCGCCCCCATCCCTCTCTTTTTCAGCCTCAGTTGCTCCAGAGCAGGTTCAGGTTGGACATCAGAAGGATTTTTTTCACAGAAAGGGTTGTTAGATATTGGAATGGGCTGCTCAGGGAGGTGTTGGAGTCCCCATCCCTGGAGGTGTTCAGGGAAGGACTGGACGTGGCACTCAGTGCTCTGGGATGGGGACAAGGTGGGGCTGGGGCACAGCTCGGACACAATCTGAGAGGTCTTTTCCAGCCTAAATGGTTCTGTGGTCCTGCACCATCCTCATCTCCAGGGGCAGCAGCTGGATTTGTTATCCAGCCTAAACCCCGTGGATTTAGCAGGTTTAATAGTCTCGATAGGGCCTATCATAATGCACTGATAAAGATGTTTTTGGCTGCTAAGTCAATAATGAATTTAGTAGTAAGTTCTGCATTTTCCCCCTTTTGTGGTTCAAGGGAATTGTGCTGGATGTATATTATTTGCTTATTTATTAGACCTCCTCTAGCTACCTGGCACGAGCCCGAGGGAGCAGATGGAAATACCATTCTCAGGCTACCAGAAGCCTTTGGTTTAAGCAAAATAGTTGTGTTTAAAGATTAATTTAAGATGCTTTAAAAATTGAGCAGGCCATTCATTTTTAATATTGATTGATATTATTATAAAAGATTCAGCTGCAACTCTTCTCACCAGGACCTCTCTTGGCGCGCAGACAGCGCGTTTGTCTGCGAGGGACGTGGCTTAGTTATTTTTAATCTTTGATACTTGTTCTTGTGAAATTTATGGGAAGCATCGTCTCGTGTCTGGCACATCAGAGCATCCCAGGAGGGAGCTGGGAGGGCCTGGGGAGGAGGTGAAGTTGGATGAATGGCTGGTGGGGGTTGGAGCTGGATGAAGGGAAGAGCTTGGTACATCTGATTCCAGCAGCAGCGTAGGGCTGGGAGCAAATCTTCTTCCATTAAACTGGAGGAAGCCATGGTGCAGTAAATGCTGGGGACCTGAACAGGTAGAAATAAAATCTGCCCAAACAACCAGGAGGTTCGGTTGTGCTTCTTGAAAACCTCCCACAGTTGGGGTGGGTTTTTTTGGTTTTTTTTATTAAACATTTTTTAAAGTGGAAGTGGAAATGAAACACTGGCAGAGCGCCCAAGTCTGGGCACCTCCTTTGCACTGGCATCCTTTGATAGTGTTTTGTTGGCAAACTGGGGATGCAAGGCAGGCACCCCAGCCCTGGAGGAGCGGAGTTTGATGCTGAGGAATAATTCTCCAAATTGCATTTGTTTCACAGGCGTGAAAGGTCACAAAGTGAAGGGAAACAAGAACTGTATTCAATTAGACAATTCGATCAAAATAAATCTGTCAAGATGGCATTCCTGCTGAGGAATCAATTGACTTGGAAAATGAAGGCAGCTGCTGCTGCTGCTGCTGCCATTATTGTTGTTATTATTATTATTATTATTTTAAATTAGCTCCAGTACCTGCCACGAGTACCTGAGCCGGAGTGCCTGAGTGGCTCACATCATCTATCACTCTTATTAGATATTAATACATCCTCCTCCGCCTTGCATTCAGTGCCCTGTTAATGGTCAAGTGGCCCCCGAGTGCTTCCTGGGGAGCTGATGGGAATGATTAGTAATGAGAAGGGATGGTGAGGATTTTTTTTTTTTTTTAATTATTTTTTTTTTCAGCCAGAAGGTTCAGGGAATGAGAAACCGGGTGAGGTGGAGAACAAGCAAGGACGCACACGGCCGGCGTGCTTGGTCACACGCGGTTCTTGGTGGCTCTAAATCAACCTCAGTAATATCCCTGCCTGTTCCTTTTGGTTACAGCAGAGAAGCACCCAAATAATTGAATTTATGGCTGGGGATGGGTAGGGAAGGGGTTTTTCTCCCCATGCTGGTGCTGCTCCTGCTGCACTGGGTGTGCTGGCTCTGACTGGCTTGGTGGCACTGGGGTTGTCCCCATACCTTGATGGGCAAGGGAGTTTGCCAAGAGACGCTGTGGGAGGATGGGGTAGAGGCACATGATCCATCAAACTGGAAGCTGAGGAGAGGCTGAAGTGGACAAAAGCCAGCATGAGATGTTCCCTTAGGGAATCAATTATTTTGCAGAGGAAGAAATCCTCCCATTGGAGAGAACTCGAACAGTTCCTCTCCACAGAGAACTCCACACTCCTCTCCATCATCTGAGCTATTTAAAACTTGACTTGATAGAGCACTGGAGAATCACAGCAAAGCAACAGGCCTGCCCCAGCTGGATGAGAGCCTGGAGAACTCTTGACGGATCCTTTCCAGCTTTGGCACTTCCCTTTCTGCTGCCGCCAGCCCTTGGCGGCTGATCCGGCGTCGCCTCCCGGGGATGTCCCGTCTTCGAACGTGCGGCACAGGGAAATCAGGTGTGAAGGTTCCCAGGGCTGGCAGGTAGAAGAAGTGTCTCGGAGTGTCTGGGCTGCCCATGATGGAAAAGGGGATGAGAGAAGCTTCCTTCATCTTTTACCAGCTGGGGTGTTTTCCTTTGTATCAGGCAGCCTTGAAAAACCCACAGAAAAGAAAGAAAAGCCAAGCTCCTTTAAAGACAGATTTTATCACAGCAGTGGATTGCTCTGCTTGCCAGCTGCCTTCAGCTTGGTGCAGCTCATCAAAGAGCCTCTTCCCATGCCTTGGGCAGCTCTGCCTGGATACAGCTTGTGGCCAGGAGGCTTTGCCCCTGGTGGGTCACCCGAGGTGGCACCAGATCCTGCTCTCTGTGTCTCAGAAGGTGGCTGAAGCGTTAGCAGTAGGGGGCAGAGAGAAACAGGGTCCTCCTGGACATCTGGTGGGTACCAACACTTGGGTTTGGTGCTGACACCATGTCCCAGATGGGTTCTGTGGGTGTGACTCCATCCTTCTCTGTTAAAAACCAGAATTGTTTCTGTTGGAAAAGCCCTCTGGAATCATCAACTTCAACCGTTCCCCAGCACTGCCAAACCCACCACTAACCCATGTCCCCCAGGGCCACATCTGCACATCTTTTAAACCCCACCACTGCCCTGGGCAGCCTGTGCCAGTGCTTGACAATCCTTCCCATGAAGAACTCATTCCTACTATCCAACCTAGGCCTCCCCTGCTGGAACGTGAGGCCGTTTCCTCTTGTTCTGGTCCTGCTGCCCTGGTCCTGCCTGGCCATCAGACCCCTGCTCTGTCTCTGGAATGGGTGCAGCTGTGCCCACCTTGAGAGTCTGGGGCAGGGGACGTGCGTTCGGAGCCAGGCTGAGGACGGACTGGCCTTTGCACACCCGCGCGTGCCGTGATCCAGCCGGGATCACGCGGGGGCAGCGTGGCACGAGAGGGACCCCGGCTATCGCCTCCTCCTCCTCCCATTGCTTGAATTTTTATTGACTGGTGCTGACAAACTGGTTTATGGACAGATCTTTTATACCCGCTAGGACTCGGCAGTTATTTTTGAGATGATGCTTTGCCTCAGAATCTTCCTTCCTTCATCCTTCATAAATCTTGAGCGAGGCTGCTGCATTCAGACCAAGCTTAATATTCTTCTTGCAGATCTCTGCACCAAAATGGCTGTATCCAAGCAGGGAGGGGTTGGCGGATCCCCCTCCACCCCTTTGCTCTGCTCTAAGGCCGCCTCAGCGTTAGGGTCTGTAAAAGGGTGTGGGGTCCTTGGAGGGGGCAGGATGGTGCTGCCTTGGGGGTGTTTGTGTGAGGATCCAGGGCGTGGTTATGAACCTCTTCTCTTCCCATCAGGGTGTGGGCTGTGAGGAGCAGTTGGAGTATGGAGGTGGTGGTGGTCCCTAGGGAAGAGCAATGAGGGCAGTAATGGGAATAAAAGAATAAGGAAGGGATAGAAAGAGAGACTTATTTTGCGGCTGCCTTGCTGTTGTTGGCTTTTTTCGAGTGAAAAGCAGAGGAGAAGGAGTTCAGCCCCCTCACTTCACCTCTCATTCACTAATGCTTTCAGTTGCAAAGGACAGATCCCATTCACTTGGCCTTTCTCCTCTCCTCATTAACTCCCATAACCTTGGGGCTGTGGCAAGAGCAAAGCGTTTATCCCAACAAAAGGATTATCAAAATAAATAACCAGAGTTTTCGGAAAGGTCGTGTCCCTCGCAAGCCCAGGCTGAGGCAAAACCTCTGTGCTCAGCTCAGTTTGGACTGGCTTTTCTTCCCGGTGCGTCGGGTGGTAAATCCCACTCGTGTCACCTCACCCCTGAGCAGCGTCCCTCTCACAGCAGAGCTGGAGAATGTTTTCCTGGGAGCTGCAGGAGTGGGGAGAACATCAATGCACTGTCCCCCAGGGATGTCTGAAAAGCCCCATGGGACCGTGGTGTTGAGCTGTCATTGTTGCTGCCCTTCCCAGACCACTCCAAGGATCTCCCGGTGGGATGTGACCAGCAAAATCAGCCCCCAGGCTCCCTGTTAGCAGGCCACTGGAGGAATCCTCCTTTAGACAGGGTCCATTTCCTCGGTCCATTTCCTCCTCCATGAGAGGAAATGGACCCTGAGGAGCTCAAAATCAGGGCAGAAGATGCTGATTATTGAGAAAGTGTTGGATGTAGAGAAACTAAGGACACGCTGTGATATGGAAACAAAAGTGCAGGTGTCTGGGGAAGTGGTTCCTACAAATCCACCTGTGCGTAGGTGTGTGCATGCATAGGTGGTTCCCAGGTAAGCCCTAAAAGTTGTTACTCCTGATCTTGGAGTTAAAAAAAATAATATTCCCTCTAATTTTCACATTGTTTGGGATTTCTCTTTGTGCTGCACGGCTCTGGTTTAGTTCCGGCTGGGCTCCAGGGACAGGGTTTGCCCTCAGCTTATCAGGCAGCACCTTCTCCAGCAGGTGTTCTTTTTTCCATGTTTCCTACAGCAACCTTGTCTCTGGCTGTCTTCCACTTTGAGTCTCTCTGCAAAAAAGTTAAATTCACGTTTGGTGATGCAAATGAAGGCGGCTGCTTCCAGGGAACCCTTGGGAGGCTGTCAGGAGCAGGCAGGCGTTGCGCACCCAAGTGTGGAAACCCACGAGCCGAGCTGCTGGGAGTGCAATACCTGTGTGGAGGGAGAACAGAGCCGCTCGCTGCGGGAGGTTCTCACATCCAGGGTGAGATCCTGCCTGGGATCTGAGCTGGCTCGGCTGCTCCGCGCTTCCCTTCTGCTCCTCTTGGTTCATGCAGCTGGGGAATAAAAAGCACCTGCCTTTGCTGCCGCTGCCTGAGTGAAGTGTTACCGGGTTTTATTCTCCCGCCTGTCTCCCTTTTTCACACCTGTGTATCACAAAAACGTCTCCTATCATCACATGCCCCGCAAAACTCTCCCGGAGCGTTTATCTATTCGAGAGCAATAGCGGAGGATGTGATTTTTGAGGCTGGCGTCCTCCCTCTGCCTTTCATCCCTTCTCTTTGACATGATAGAGCATCTCCGAAGTTGTAAAGAGCATCTCGCTTTGTGTGGGTGCACCTGCTCCGCGCGCGCCGTGGGCGGGGGTGCTGTTAGCGGGGGGAAATCGGTGAATAATTTACCACGCAACCAAAAGGACCCGTGAAGCTTTAAATTATTAACACCGAGTTCAGCTCAGAGGAGAGATGTTGGAGCTGTTTGCTTTGGCTGCGGGCTCTGCCTCCGAGTTGGGGTGGCAGGAGCAGGAGTGGCTCCGCAAGGATTCTGATGCTGAGGTCATGTTCAGGCTGGAAGAGCATGAGCCAAGGAAATAAATTATTTAAAAGATCCAGACAGGTGTAAGAACAATCCTAACAGCTTTAATTATGTAAACTGGTGATGCCCTTCCCTGAGAAAGAGCTAAAAAATAATGACCTTTTGTTACACTGCCAGAGAAATGGCATTTTCATTCATTGCCTCCCTTAATTCTTTAGGAGGCAGAGGAGCAGGTGACTCCTGTGGCATGGGGCAGCTCCTTCCCAACCCAGTGCAGGGATCCAGCACTGCAGCCAGAGATGTTCCCACACACGTTTAACCTGCTGCTGATTCTTTATCTGCTTCTTTGCACCGCTGTGTGATTCCTCTTGGATTGGGTACCACAAGCCCAGCCAGCAGCTGCACCTGGAGCCCGGGCTGGGATTCTCACCCAAACCACCAAAATTCCAGCTGTTTTTGGCAGGTGAAGGTGCTGCCCAGCAGGTCAGATGCTGTTCCCCACCCAGGCAGTGTTATGTGGGGTAAGAGCCGAGTGTGAACCGGTGCTGAACCCGAATCAAGGGCTGCCATTGAAGGGGCTTTGCCTGCTTCTCTCCTTTTTTTTCCAAGCACGCCAAGAGCTGGGAGTTAATTCTGGAATCGTCAGTTGCACAAGGATGTTTCTGGCAGGCTCGGGGTTGCTAAGTGTAGTTAAGTGCCTCGAGCATCCCCAACTATTCGGCTCCTTGGGTTTTTTTTTTCTCCACTAAGAGAAACTTTCTGAAGAGGGAAGAGAGTGCAATCAGCCGTGCTAAATAATCCCGTAGGGTGCTGCAGGAGGTGCCGTCAGCACTGATGTGTGGGCTGCCTGGGCTGGCTCCTTCCCCAATTTCACCCCCTCATCTCTCATCTCCTCTGGATCCTTTTGCTGGCATCCGTGGAGTAGGGAAGTGTTTGGAGCTGGGTGTTGGTAGACCCTCAGGAAGGCTGCAAGGAAGGTGCCCTTGGTGCCTCTGAGATGCTTCTGGACTCAGAGCCCTCTTGCTCCTGATCACAGCAGTGCCCAAAGGGGTTGGACTGGGATGTGCCAGGTTGGAGAGCTCCAGATGTCCGTGGCACCAGACTTAAACCCACCTGTGCTCCGTAATTCCCGCGTGCTCTGGGACACCGGGTGGGCATTAAAGCAGCAGTGGGGTGGGCTGTGCCCTGTTCCCTCTCTGGAATGACGTGGCTGGTACCACCGAGGGCTCTGGAGGAAAGAGCTCATTTCTGGAGCGGTGTGATTTGCCTCTGGTGTTTTCGGGAAGGATTTTTGTAACTGTTTAAACCTGGCAAATTGCTAATTACTTAACAGCGTGTTTCTGAGAGGAGCATAAAGAGAAGGCTCCAAAGCTTCTAAGTGGTTTCTAACAAATACAAATTTCATTTTCTATTAGATCTTGGAATTGGTTTCTGAGGTGGTTAATGCTGCTGTTTGCAGTTGGTTTTGGTCCTGTTTCAGTGAGTGTAGGAGCTGGCCCTGTAATGCTGGTTGAACCCCAAAGCTGATTCTGTTCGGTGGCTGCTCTCACTCTCTTGGCTCCTGGTGTGGTCCAGGGTGCCCCAGTTAGGCACGAGCTGGGCTGAAAAGCCTTGCTGGTGAAGGATCAGCCCTGTCCTAAAGCTGCATGCATTTTCCACTAATCCAGCACAGCAAACTCCTTCTTTCTCCTCTCTTTTTCACCCTCTAGTCCCGTTTCCAGGGGTGCAATAGGGAGCGAACAACCTGAATCCTCTTCTCCTTGCCTGCCTCTCATGCTGCAAAAATTAATAACAAGCTTCAGCTCCCGAGCCCGTGCTCCCAGAAGCTTATTTATACCTGTGCTTAGTGTTGATTCAGCTGCTTCACATGCATCACTCAAATTCACAAGAGCCCTCATAGAAAGGAGAGATGAAAACCACCCTATCCCGCTTCTGCCTCCCTTTCTTTTCTATTTTCTCTCTCCTGCACGCTCACAGCACTTGCCTCCGAAGTTTTAAGCACCAGGAAAAAGAAGTTGTCACCGGATGTGTTTCAGAGCCCCCGTGCGAGCTCCCGGCCTCTCTCCTGCTTAGGCCTGGCTTTGCAAAGCGAGGAGCTGCGCTTAGCAGACCCCTGCTCCTCGGAGAGCCCCGCTGCCCACATCAGAGGAGAGGAGGAAAGGCCCGACAGGTGCCTCCTCGGCCGTTCCAAATCTCCCACCGTCGGCACATTTGTGTTAGATATTGATTTCTGTTTAATAGAATAAGCCGGGAGGAATCACACTCTTTGTTGGCGTTCAAAGGATAAACCATAAAAGCCATTAAGAAGTACTGTAAGCGGCGGGATGATTAATGAGACTTTAGGTGCATTCCACTGACTGCTCCCAGATAATGTCTTTGAAAGATCCCGTTGCTTCTGGCTGCAGTTCAGAGCTATTTATTTGCAAGGTGAAGCTCTGAGGAGCGGCGCTTCCAGCCCTGCCTGATACTGTTACGGAGACAAACTGGATGCCCCCGATTTCCCATCTCCAGAGGGATCTCTTTGCATTGTGGTTTTGCTCGTCAGCCTTGCTGAGATACTGGGGAGGACAAGTGAAAGATGCAGTGTCTGCCCTCAGATCGCTGCTCTGTGCCTGTGGTGAGAGGCTGCCTTAGGGAGAGAGAGCCATGGGTTTAGAGATTGTAGGATTGTAGTCCTTTTCGGGACATACTGATCCTGTTTGGGTTGTTTTTCCTGGTGCTTTCATGTCTTCCTGTGGATCCATGGCTCTGTCCAGGGGAGCTCTCTGGCAGCTGGGCTGTCTGTGATCCTTGCAGTGCTTGTGCCCCATAAATACCCCTTAGGTTTCAGTCTGGGCAGAGCTCACAGCTGTGTGCTGCTGCCTCCAGGGCTGAAACCCCCCCGAAATTCTCTGCTGGGTCTCTGTGTGGGTCAGCATCCCCTTGTGAGCCCCAAACTGTGTGGATCAACATCCCACAGCCACCCCAAAGCCATGTGGATCAGCATCCCACAGCCACCCCAAATCTGTGCAGGTCAGCATCTCACTGTGAGCCCCAGCAGACCTGGGAATGAATATTTCTTTCAGTCCCTTTCATGACATCTCCGTGGACTTTTGCTTCCTGAGGTTCCTAAACTGGGTTTTTCAGGGCCCCCATTTTTCAGCATATGGGCTCTCCAGGACAAGCTGAGGAATGGTTTCTCCTCCTGGATAAAACCAGAGGGCAGTCTCAGACACAAGGTCTAACCCATCCTTTCTGCTTTGTTTTTCCTGCTGCACAACTTGCAGACTTCAGGGTGCGGTGTGCAGAGTATGGGGTGGCTGGAGGTGCTCTCCAGGCCGGGGCCGTGCAGCCCCACATCCCAACTTCCCACCTGCTCTGCCGGGTTTCTCTTTTCCTTGGGGGGGTGGAAGTTACTGGTGTCACAGCCAGTGCTGTTTGTTTCTAAACCAAGCCCATCTGCAGTGAAATAACAAACAGAGCACAAGGAAACACACAAGCTGAGTTTGAACAAAACCCTGCACTTGAAATGGTCTTTTTTTTCTAAATCCCTGGGAAAAAAAAAACCTTCCCCGTGGCAGGGCAGGATAGGGGAGGCAGGAATTTTCTGTCGAGGGAGCCAGAGCTGCCAGAGTTCGTCATCAAGAATAATAACAACCAAATTATGATTGGCAAACTGTCGTTGAGGGGGTAATGAGGATATAATCCAGTGCAGCAGAGGAGCAGGGAGGGGGAGCAGGCAGCATCCCATCTTTAAAGAAAAGCAGCGCTGCTGGTAGGGGGGAAGGACCCAATTCTGCTCTTCCCTTCCTCAGTGGTCACGCTGCAGCGACAGCCAGAGACAGAACCCACCTTCCTCGCAGTGGATTGGTTTCTCCCGTTAAACTTGAAGATAAAAGTCGGCTGCTAAATTGCTGTCACTGTTTTAATTCTCCCTGTCTCGTCGCCTCCCCTCTTCCCCCGCTGCCTCCTCCTCCTGCTTTTCTCCTTTATTTTTGTCTCCTTCTTTCTCCTCTCTGTGCCTCTCCTCCATCTTTGTTTTGCTCTGTCAATCTCTTCCTTTATTCTAAAGCTCCTTTCCCTTCCTCCGCTCTCCCATCTCCTTTATTCCCTTTAAATTCATCGCTGCTTCTCTCTCCCAAGCCCTCCTCCTCTCTCAGCATCCTCTCCATCGCCGCCGGGCTTTGCAGCCTCTCCTGGGGGCCCTCTGCTCCTCCAGCTCTTCCCACAACTGATTTATTGGCTCACTTGGAGAAAATTGGGGCTGGTATTTGCTCCTCCAAGATGCTGCCAGGAGTCAGGAAGGCACTAAAAGGGCACCGGGTTTGTTTTCAGGATCACAGTCAAATGCTGTGGTTTGGGCTGGGTGAGCTCCCCTGTGGGCCGTGTGTTTGGAGAGGTTTGAGGGTCTTTTGGCTTTCAGCATCCTCTCCCTTTCATACCTGCCCTCCAGACGTGAGCTCTCGAGCAAGGTGCTCCCCAGGCTTTGCTTCTTGCATGCACTCAGCACTTATTAAGCAAAAGTTTGTAGTAAAAACAGCGAGTGGAGGGATGTGGGGGGTTGGGAGCCCTGAGGTGGGGGATTTTTAATGTTTATGAGCTCCGGGTTTGCCTCTGCCACTGACTGCTGCCGGAGATTTAGCAAATCCTTTAATCTCTCTCCTTCCTCAGTTTCTCCAGTCGGTTAAGTGAGGATAATGAGCCATAACTAACTTGCAAGCTGTCGTGGGAACGATTTAATTAGCGGCTGATCTTGCTAGGTGCTGTGGGGCTTTGGTTCCACCGTGGTACGGGAGCGTGGATTCAGGCATGAGAAGGCTCCAAGGGGCTCAGGACCTGCAAGATATTTGCCTGCCTAAATACTTTGGGTGATCCAAGCCCCAGTTCACATGGCAGCTGCTACAGAGTTGTCTCCTGGGGAGGTGATGTCCCCGGTCCCCTGTCCAGCTGTGCCCCACGGCAGCGAGCAGGGGATGCAGGGACATCAGCTCTGCTGCCCTTTGCCGTGTGCTCTGCAGGCAGTGCCTCTCCATCCCCTCCTGCTTGCACAGGGGTTAATTGCCTCGTGCGTCTGCCAGCCGCAGGGCTTCCCAGCCAGCACCGCTCTTCCAGGAATAGAGGCTCTTGGTTTGCAGCTCTCTGTCATAAATCCAAAAGAAAGGAGAGAGAAGGAAGGGAGGAAATCTATTCCTTCCAGCTGTCTCTGGCTTTGCGTGGCTGATAAGATGCGCTGGTTTCATTTGGAGTAGGCAGGAGGAGAAGCAAAGGTGGTGGAGGTAGAGAGGTAAATACTGATACAGAAACACTCCTTCGTTCTGGGATCAGCTGTGGATCATCACATGAGTATCTTCCACCCTTCCTGCTCGTTCTCCAGTGAAAAATTCCTGTTTCCTTCATCATGACACTTGTTGCTCTGTGTGGATGCTCTCTAGAGCTTGGCTGTCTTTCTGTCCCAGGGTGCAGAGAACACTGCACTTGTGAGGTCCGATCTGACTTGCTTTGGGAGTGTGTGTGTGTCCTATCATGCCCAGTGGTTTTTGGTTGTAAGCACATGCTGAAGGGGCATGACAGGGATTTGTTCCTGCCCCCTTCTCCGTGCTGGGGCTGCACAAGCTCCATTCCAGAGGATTAGCTGACACTGAAGCAAAGCACATCCACTGTCTTCCTTCTGTCTGTCTGCTTTAGTCCCTCAAAAAATGCAATTATATTTGTCTTGCACCATCTTTTTTCTCGAGATGAGCCCGTGCTGATCAGTGTTTACAGTCCCATTCTCTCTTCCCCTGCCGAAAAAGCAGGGGAACGGTGTTCACAGAAAAGCCTTTGAGAAGCAAAGAAGCTCTTGAAATCTCACCCTGGAGTGACCTTTTCCCCCCTTCCCTTGAGCAGGCAAAGGGCGTCGCGTAACCCATCTGCTGAATCCCATAAATCGTTTTCACAGACATGTAAAATATCGGTGAAAAATACTTCATCCCTTTAAAGAGAAAAATAAACAGCTTCTCTCATCATTATACAGTTTCTAGGAAGAAAAACACAGTTGGTATTGACAAAGCTTAAAAAGGCAGGGGGGGGAGATGAGAGAAAAAAGAAAACCCAAACTCAGGATGCTGAACTTCTCACAAAACAACCTGCCTTTGATATTTACAGATGTGTAATTTGCTCCTTGTCGGATTTGGTGTGAACTTGTCAGCGGAGCTGCGCGTGGGCACGGGGAGGCAAAGCCCTCCTGTTTGTTGGCTCAAATTGAAGTGGGAGCTGTTGAACATCTTGGTGGTCATTGGGTCTGTCAAGAGCATGGTTCATTGCACCCTAAAAAACTGCCTAAAGGGTGTTTATTTAAAGAATCACAGAATTTAGGTTGGAAAAGACCTCCAAGATCACTGAGTCCAACCTGTGGCTGATCCCCACCTTGTCAGCCAGACCAGAGCTCTGAGTGCCATGTCCAGGCGTTCCTTGGACACCTCCAGGGATGAGGACTCCACCACTTTCATGGGAAGCCCCTTCCAATGTTTAAAAACCCTTTCAGTGAAGAAATTCCTCCAGATGTCCAAGCTCACCCTTCCCTGGTGCAGCTTGAGGCCATGTCCTCCCACTCCTTCCCTAAAGGGTGCTTTAAATGTCCTCCCAGCCCAAACCTGTGATGGTTAATGACGAGACTTGGTAAGCTTAGAGGTCTTTTCCGACCTCCACAGTTCTCTGATTGGGGTTGGCCATCATTCTTTGAACAGCTTTGAAGGTGAATCTGCACAAGGTATGCGACTTCCAGACTGCTGTATTTAGCTGAGCTCGGCACTACCCTGAGTGCTCAGTGCAAGGTGCTCGCCTGGGGTTTGCACCACCAGTAGTCTTTTATCGCTCCAAAATTCCCTTTCCATCAGCTGGGCTCGGTTTCAAGATCTGAACTTGACTTCTCTCGTGACCTGCAGTTGGCTGCGCGCTCTGTTACGTTTCAAAGTACTCTGAGAGCCGTAGAAATGCGAAGCCTTGTCTTTCGCCACTGAAATATTTTTTATTCTTTCCCCTTCCTGGGTTTATTGCCTTTGAGTTACGCAAGTGCCTTTGAAGTAGGGATGAATTTTAGCCATGGAGTTTCATCTCGAGGTGTAGATCCACGCTCAAAGGCGGGAAGCATTCACTACATTCTCTTTTCCCATTCAGCCTATTACAGAGTTGGAACCAAGCTGTGAAATTCAGATGTAAATTCCTCCTAAGCCACCACCAGACACGGTTTGATCACTCAGCTTTTTAAGCTGGTGAGCTATGATAGTCAGGATGGAAACTCGGGAATGCCTTCCTCAGAGATAGGAGTGACCTCTGACTGTCATCCTGCTGCATCCCGAATGCAAGCTGGGAGTGGGGTTGGTGCGAAGCCACAGATTTTCCATCTCCAGCTTCCCAAAGCTAGGCTTACAAAGCCTGTTGCTGTGTTTGCCTCCAAAATGAGTCTGTGCTGGAAAAGAAGTGAAGGTTAGAAAATTATGGGACCCAACCAGGATTCTGGTGGGGAAAAAAAATCCATATGATGCCCCACTACCACTCTGCTTTGTCTCCCTGGTGTCCCCCACGCTGTCTTTGGGCGAGCGGGATTTCCTCGTGGCCTTGCCGGCAGAGCCGCCCTCGGTGTCTAACTGGCCGTAGTGGCAGCTCCCGGCTCGCTCCATTTATATCCACAAACGGGGATTACTGGGAGCCGAGCAACTTCAATGCCAGCTGCGGAGGAACGGAGGGGGAGAGGGGAGAGCAGGAAATGAGCCGTGCAGGAGTTGGAGAGTGAATTAGCCTTTCAGAGTGTTTTCCGTGGCACGGCGGTGCGGCAGCCGAGGTAAGAGGGAGCAGGATGCTGACAGCATCCCTCCAGCAATCCCTCATATTTACTGAGGGATTGAGATGAGTTTGTTCTCTTCTAGCAGATTGAAGGCTGTGGAGACCTCAGAGCATGCACCTCCTCAGGGTGCATGGCAGGGCTTAATAATAAAGAATGAGTCAGGTCTTCAATATTTTACATGAAGATACCAGGCTTAAATAATAAAGGAAGCAAAATTAATCAAGGTGTATCTGAAGAGGGAGGTATGGATGTTCCAATGCAGGGAGCCCGGGAGCAGCTCAGCAACTGTCAACACAGAACAGAAATGAAGTTGTACCTAAAAACCAGCCAGCAAGGAGTCTCTAGATGATGTTCCTCTTCCTTTAGATGCTGTGATTTGTTCTGGGATTTTGTGCTAAGGGATTCACTGCTGTCCAGAAAGAGTTGTCCATGACCAAGAAAGGGAATTCTCGTGGAAAAGTTGTGGTGCTTCACAGTTCCAGTCTTGTCTGGTGGGAGGAAAAGGTGAGGAAAGGCAGAAATAAAAATGTAATGGAGTTGAACATCGTGAGCGATGCTGGGCGGATGCAAATTCAAGCTGGGCTCTGGAAAAGGGCAGCTGTCTGAGGCATGGAGCTTCCTTTCTCTGTCCCCCTTTTTCATCCCTTTCCTCCCCTTCAGTGCTGGAGTTCCATCCCTGTCAGCCTTGCATCGTGTGGCGGGAGAAGCAGGACAGATCCCATCACATCTCCCTCTGCCTTTGGTACTCCTTTGGAGCCGACAAGCCCAGGCATGAAAGCACCTGGACTTATTTCCATTTAGATGGTTCAGAACGGCCTTGTGGGCTTAGATGTTCACCATCCTTTGACTTTGAGTGGGCTTTGGCTCTCAGATTCCTTTGCAGATCTCGGCTTTAAGCCTTGCGGCTTTCCTCTCCGACGGGGCTCCGTTTAACCTTTCCTCTTGTCTGAGGGAAGCACATCACATTAGCCCACGCACATGATGGAAAATTGAAGAGGACCTTTGCCCTTTTCCTTCTTCAAACGTAACAACTCAGGGATCCCCTGTAAAGGCTGGATTTCCCTTATGAAGCAGTTGGTGACAAAAGACCTACGAGGTAATTGGAAAAGTAGCCAGGTTTGAGATTAAAGTTGTTCCATCAGCTGAGACATTCGTCAAAAGCTTCCCTTCTGGCTGATTTGCATAATGCTCCGAACCATTTCGGGAGGAGTGTTGGGAATCCCATAATGCAAATAACCCCCGAGCCTCTATAATCAAACGCCTTCACCTGATCCAAGATGAGCCCAGAAAGAAATTTGCCACATGTTTTACCCAGCTCAGCAATGTCTCCTCTGCAGACAGAATTGTTAACAATATTCCGACCTGTTGGAGCACAACATTGAAACGTATAGAAACAAGACCTGCAGCCACGTTCTGCAATTCAATCTTGTCTTTATTGCGGTGGTGGAGGTGCGCTGCATATTAGCGAGGAGTTTTTTCCCCTGACTAACCTTGGCCAGGTTTCATTACCTGCTCCTGGCTCTGCTGCGATGTCCGTCTGTGTGGGTCCGTGTCCTGTCGATGGGAAGGTGACCGGCTTCCCGTCCTGCTGCCGATGGGGTGGTGACCAACATCGGTCTCCATATGCTTTGTCCTGCTAAATCACAGAATCATGTAGGTTGGAAAACACTGAGTTTGAAAGGCTTCAGAGTATTGGGATCATTCATACTGGAAAAGGAAAGGCTTTAGGGTGACCTGATTGTGGCCTTCCAGTAGCTGAAGGAAGCTGATAAGAAAGATGGAGGGAGACTTTTTGCAAGGGTCTGGAGTGAGAGGACAAGAGGGAATGGCTACACATTGAGAGTAGGCTTAGACTGGATATATGGAAGAAATTGTTCGCTGTGAGGGTGGGGAGGCCCTGGCACAGGCTGCACAGAGAAGCTGTGGCTGCCCCATCCCTGAAGTGCCCAAGGCCAGGCTGGATGGAGCTCTGAGCACCCTGCTCTAGCAGAAGGTGTCCCTGCCCATGGCAGGGGGTTGGAACTACGTTATCTTTAGGGTCCTTCCAACCCAAACCATTCCGTGATTCTATGATTCATTAAACAAAACGCCCAGCTTGAATTCCCACCAATGGCCAGATGGAGTCAGGGATGATGGGAGAGGATGTGCTCTTAACTTCTCTGGATTATGAGGATGCTGCATCAGCTTCACTATCTCTACTCAGAATTCCCCCTGCTGAGGATCCGTGCTCTAATGCTCTCTTCTTTTTTTGCCCACTTTTATCTTCTGGAGAAGAACATTATATCTCTTACCCGCTTGGTAGTTTCTGTTCCTCGATTGAATTATACAGAGGGTGCACTCGAGTGATTTTTAAATCTAAATGAAAATGTAAAGAACCCTTTGCTGGAGTGCCGAATCCTGCAATAAGGCAAATTGTTTGACTTCTTCACACCCCCATCTGGCCCTAATTGATTCTTGTAACCCAACTGTGATTTCTAACATGTTCTAGGCAGAGAAATCTACCGGCACTAATTCAACACGGTGAGCACTGGTTCGGTGTTTAATGCGACGATGAGATCGGTGTCCTTTCCGAGGGAGCCGGCGAGTGCTCATCACCCACCCAGCCACAGCCAAGCAGCAGCTCCGGGGCAGGCTTTTGCCCAAAACTTTGTTTTCAAAGGTGGGAAAATAAATTTTTTTCATCTCTCTCTTATTTTTTCCCCCCCTTGAACACCTGCAGCTCTTTCTTTACCCATAGAAATCCCACGGGAGGAGGCTGCTCTTTCGGGAGCAAAGATTAAAAGCATTTTAGATGAGCCTGTGTTCGCCATACCCCTGCCTGTGAACCCCGGGATGTTTTGGCATTTGGATTCAGCCTGTGGCTTGGGCAGAGGTTGAATCCTGTTTCCCGGCAGCAGCTTTTCCTGAGCCTCATCCCTGCTGTGCACAGCAGGGATCCAGGGGCTGTCGTCCAAGGATGCCTTCACTCAGCATTACAGCTTGGATCCTCTGGAGCCGTGCTATGAATAGAAGGGTGCCTTTGCTTTTATTATTATTTTTTTTTTTTAACTATGCTAAAAATATTGGCTTTCTGGATATCCTTGGCGTCTTAATAAATGAGCTGAGAGCGTGGACCTCAGTCAGCTCTTGTGTTGATCTCTGCTGGGAATAGCAGGAGGCCCCAGAAGGAGTTCAGCCAGGTCTTTGGAGCCACAGAGGAGCCAGCCGTAATTTTTCTATCCCTACAGCTTTCTGGAAGTGTTAACGTTTATCTCTTTGCTCTGGGCTTTCAGTGTCAGGGAATTGGAAGCCGTTTACCCTGATCATCATATTTTAAATGAGGAGTAAGGGCAGTGTTGGTGGGAATATGTAACCACAAGGCTTTTCCACTGGAGTAGGATGAGTCACAGGAGAAACCCTTGTGGAAGGGGGTTTCCGTGGAGAGGAGGTGGATGTCCCTGCTGCCTCCTACAAGTGTGTAAGGAATGCTTTGTGGTGTGGTGATGGACGTGGGACAACGCTCCCCCACCTTAGGCTGGGCATTGCACAAGGGCGTTGTGCTGAGCTGTGACGGGACACCCTCCCTTTTCGGCCGAGGGTGAAAGAGCAGAGGAGGCTGCTTCACTGAAGTCCTTTATTTTGCAGTTCCAGAGTTTTGTGAAGGCAGAGTTTGAAGGGGATACACGATAAGGCAAAGCAGCAGCGACAGCAGGCTAAGCAGCTTTTTTCATCTTCTTGTTCTTTTTGATGTTGCCTGAGTTGGAGTTCTTGCTGCTCTCACTAACTTACAGTTAGTGTGGATTATATTTGTTGATTACCCAATAAAATTAACACACGATTCTAGTTTTCTTTTCTTAACCTATCCTGGTCTAATTCTAATGATCGTGAATCTCACACAAGTCTCACACAGGTATTACACGAACTTGCCTATATAGTTTTTATCAGCTCTTATTGTTTATGTGAACACTCTATTGAAAAAATGTGAACAATATAGTTCTATCTGTGTTTTGTCTAGAGTAAGGAAATTCTGTGAAAAGGTAAACCTGCTGCAGTACAAACTGTGTTTAAGGTCTCTTTGCTGCAGCTTTTCAATGTTTAAGGCACTTAGCACATATTTCTACTAAGAGTTAAAAACCTATATTTCTATTTCACTTTGCTGTGATTTCTTGTATCTCAGCTTATCCAAAGGTTTTAATTCAGTCCCTGTGCTTTGGTTTTCCTCTGGGCCTGGGTCCAGAGGAGCTCTCACTCCAACAGTGTTGCAGTAGTTGTCTTGGTCCCTCACTGCTCCGTTTTCCCCTTCCCACCTCCTCCCCGAGGCACTTCTGGCTGCCAGCGCCCCGTTAGAACAGCGTGGCATTTTCGGGCTGCACACGATGAGCCTGGCAGGCGACAGGCAGCTCGATGGCAGCGAGTGACGGGAAGCCGGGCTCCCAGTTGGAGAAGACAGGTCCAGCTGACACCTCGCCATGCGTGGGGGCTGCTCCTCAGCCACGCTGGGGGGAACAGACAGCTTTGGAAAGGGATTTTTAGCTGTCCAGCAGTTACTGTCTCTTCTGTGTTGCTACACTTGCGTCTCCAGATGCCGTAAGATCAATCTTCCCTGGCAAGGTGATGGTCGGAAGCTCCTCTCTGACCACAGTGGAATGGCTGAGTTGACACCAGGAAGGCAGCGTGGGCCATGGCACGTCATGCTGGCCACAGACAGCACTTGGCTTGTCCAGGCAAAACCCAGGCTCGCCTTCCCAAAAATTGGGCTCACAGGGGTTTATTTGCATGCTGGTAGCTGTGTGTGACAAGTGGGAATGGCATGGATGAGGGACAAGCTCATCCTCTCCCAAAGCAGACCTTCTAACTCCAGCTCTGGAGCTGTTTGCTGTAGTTTCTCTTACATAGCTATGCTGAGATTTAGAAAAAAAAAAAGAAAAAAACAGATGTTGGAATCAGTGAGATGAGATTTACATATATAGAAGGGCTAAAAAGCTTCATTTTTGTTTGGTTTTGTTCCTCTTTGTTTGCTTTCTTACTTCTTGGAGTGTTTTCACATTAAAAATTCAAGCTATGTCTGTCTTCTATTTTCTGGGAGGCTCAGAGGACATCTGGAGAACTTGTTAGGATTTTGTTGTTTGAGACGAGATTTCTTTGGAGGCTGAGGGGTAGCTCTGGCTGTTTGAAACCCCACTTTCGGTGGTGGATCGCGTTGTCACCTCCTTTTGGCACGCTTATTTTGGAGAAAAAGCTCGTGAGAGAGGTGTCCTTGTTAAACCCTGCACCGTGAAATAATGGCTCAGAAAACCTCCACTTTGGGGGAACCTCTAATGAGCCACCCCAGGAGGCGCAGCTCTGTGTTCTTGTTTTGTCTGAGGTAATGGGGGAAAAAAAAAGAAGAGGCAAGTCAAGTAGTGAAAACATTTTTTCAGTTCAGAAAATAAGAGAATGGGCAACCTCAGACCCCGCCTGTCTGTATGCAATGCTTGTAAGTTGGGGAAAAAAAAAAAAAGGCAGCACCCTGCTTTTTTCCATTAAGCTTCTTCTATAATGTATTAATAGAGAATTATATCCTCGCTATAGGATTATTAAAAGAGAAGGGAGATAAAAATGATAGAAATGAATCCGTGTGCTATTATGTGGATGACAATAGATACACTTAAGCCTTCCAGCCCTGACCTTGGCACATGTTTCATCTCAACTCGCGGAGAGGCTGAAATTGATACGCTGACACTTATCATTAATATGAAGAACCATCATCTTCCCCCAAGAGCGTGAGGGGATGGGAAGCATTTTGCCAATGCTCTGAGGGGCAGAGAAGGGCCTCTTCTCATCCCAGTGCAAATCCTTTTGCCCCACTCTCTGATTTTTCTTTATTTTTTTAAACTAGAACTGCTACACAAGTTTCTGTGAGAGGTGTTCTGCCGTGTGCCCTTCTCCTCTCTCCCTGCCCTGTGCTCCCCGTTTGATCAGGGACTGGTTTGACGAGGAAAAGCCCATTCAGACCCGTCCCAAATGCCACCTCAGCAATGCGAGGGGACCTTCACTCCAAAGTCCTTCAGTTTGGGACACATGGATTGGTGCTAGACAAAAGACGGTGTAGGAATGAATGAGACCAAAACTGAGTTGATTTTTTTTCCCCCCAGATATTTAGCAATTTGAGTCTCCCCACATCTGGAGACAGCTGTGAGCTTCCACCCCCCAGTCCTGTGCATCCCTTGGATGGGGCAATAGCCACAGTGCCCGTCCTCTCCTGCAGCATCTCTTCCCATGACTGCTGGGGAGCTTGGATAGGGAATTATTTTCCCAGGAGCTTCCTCTGTCTCTGCAGCTGGAAGGAGGGCAGGTTGCTCCTGTGGATTTGTGCCCACCGGGAGCAGGAGCGGGTCCTCCATCCTGACTGCTGCCTCTGCCTCCCAAATATCCCAACCTGGGATGCCTTCCCCAAACTCAAGCTGCCAGACATTGCTGCCATTTCCCACAGCCCACTGCTATCCAAGTGCGGGAGGCAAAAGGTTTCCACTCTCCCTTCCTTCCTCAAATGAAGTTTGTTTAGCCCTTAAGCTCCTGTGAATATTGAGAGGGAGAAAGAGCTGTGTAATGTAGTGACAGTTGTGCCATGCTCCTGCTAATGCAGATATCATTTGATCAGCGTGATCCTCCGCACCCTCTTCCGAGGATTAATAATGAAGAGCGTTTCACTGGAATGAAACCTGAGGAGCAGCAGATTTGGTTATCCGAGCGCTCCAGGTTGGGAGCCAGCTGCGAGCAGAACTTCCAGGGAGAGGGACTTGTGGTGGGTGGCTCCGAGGGAGCTGTGCTCCCGAGATGCTGCTGAGGAGGGGGAGGATGCAGCAAATGAAGGGACATGATGGGAGGGAGGGGCGAGGTTGGCAGCTTTCCTTCCCCTTGAGCACAGAGCCTCCCCATCACCTCAGAAACGGGGGATTGGCCATGGCACCTCCCCATCCCTGCACTTTCAGCATCACCGTGGGGTGCTCGTGGTGCCGAGTGCCCAGCTGGGGGATACAGCGTCCGATTTGGCCACAAAGGGATAAAGCAGGACAGCCGGGACGGCACGCAGGAGGAATTCTCTCCAAAGCCCTCAATGTGGCGGCTCCACTGCCTCTAAACACTGCGTGTGCCTCTTCCTTTCTTTCTTTGTCTCGTTTTATTTATAACTCTGGCTGGATTTTTTTAATTATTACTATGATTGCTCCCGCTGAGCTGTAAAGGCGGTGAGGAAAAAAGGAAGAAAAAAAAATACTAGGGCAACCGTATCAGGCAAATTGAACTGGTTTGTTATAATCAACTGCTGCTGCTGTATCCTTGGCTTTCTGTGGCTCTCTCTCCATAGTCCCCATGTACATATAGATGCTCTCCCTCCTCTCAATTTCAGTGTCAAGAACTTTATTGGCATGACAAGATATAGTGTGTTGCTGGAGTTAATACAGTCTCAAGTGTGTATGTCTGAGAGAGGTTTTCACAGTAGTAATTGGGTTTTATACAGTGTGTCCAGTTCTATATTTGGCGGCTGAGGCGCAGCTATATCAGGAAGCCATTTCTGCCACCTCTGCTTGAATTATGCAGAGGATTTTTTTCCCCCTCACTTCTAAGGGCGAAATAGAGGTGGTTGTGCAGCCAGTTTGCTCCTTGCCCTCACTGCCGTGTGGCTGGAGGGGATCCCTCGGCTCAGCCCGGGAGGATGAGGCTGTGCCGGGATTGCTGTCATGCTCATTTCTGCTCCATCCCCTCTGGCACCGGGATACCTCCCCATGGAAGCAGATCAAGGGCAACCAGTGGGGCTGCGCCTCCAGAGTGGACCGAGGGCGTGTTTATCCTCTGTGCTCAGGTGTTGCTTGGTCCAGGTGCCAACTGGGTGCTGCTCTGGGAGAAGAGATTCTCATTGATCATGGAATCCTAGAGTGGTTTGGCTTGGAAAGGACCTTGAAATTCATCTTGTTCCAACTCCCTTGCTGTGAGCAAGGACACCTGCCGCTAGACTGTCCCGTCCAGCCTGGCCTTGGACATCCAAATGGCCAGAGCTTGCTCCCTTATCCCTGGCTGTGTCCTCTCTTCCCCCTCCCCTGCCTCCTCCATACCTCCTCCTGCCATCCTCTTCTTTTTCCTCACTTTGCTCCCTATTTATTTCAAGATTTCCCTTGTCCCCCCATGTCCCTACTTCGTCCCATGGGGGTATATCCTGGCCCCACATCTGGAAACACGCCAGCAGAGAGCAGGATGGCACGTGGGCTGTTTGCAGAGCTAAAGGACAAATGGGACCGAGGACAGCCAGTCCGTGAGGCAAGGAACCTTTGCTCCAAGAGGCGATGAAAAGCAGCAGAATTGGAAATTATTTTATTTCAATTAGTTTTTAATTAGCTGCTGTCTCCCAGCCGCTGGATCAGTCAGCAAGTAATTGAAAAGCAACAATATTTGCATGTGGCGCCTGGAAGAAAAGCTGCGTCTGATCTGTGGCAGGGAGGCTTTGGGGAGATAATTCCCAAGGTCAGCTGCTCCTCAGTGGTAGTTCAGCGTGGACAAGTTTCTTGAAAATAACCCACTGTAGCCTCACACTAATTTTACAGTAAATTAATGCCAAGCCGGCATTTGTATGGATTTAATTAGCAGGCAACACAAACTTTTATAAACCTTTTGCAGTGGCAATTTAAACCTGATTGCAAAGTTATTAAAGGCAGCCATGGCAGGCTGCTTCCAGGAGTCTGCAGGGACCTAAGGCAGGGGGGCTACACGCTGTGTTGGTGCTGCTGGAGCTTTTCATGCCATGGAAAAACAGGAGAAACCCCGCTGACTCGCTGGAGATGTGCAAGGCTCCACCAGGCGAGGGTCAGGGTGCACCACCTCCCCGGCGTTTGCTCTGTGGTCGGAGCAGAGCCTCGCTGGCCATTCCTCCTGCGTCCCCCAGCAGGTTGCATCCTTCTGGGAGACCTGCTGGCTCCCAAATCTCCCCCAGGTTGCTGTTCTGCCCTTTTCCGGGCGGTTGCCGTGTGGTTTTTACAGTAGCTACAAATAGTGGGGAGGCGGCGCAGCCCATAAAAGCCACTGCTGTCCCCTCAGCCCAGGCAGAGCCGCTCACGAGCAGGGCTGTGGCAGTACCGTGTCGCGTGGTCCCTGAAGAGAGCTGCTGGAAATCACGAGCCCATGAGTTTCACAGTACGTGTCTGGAGCTGGTGTCACAGATAATTAAAATAAGCAGGTTAGGAGCCTCGCTCGGGCGCGGGGATTACAGCTCCCACATTTCAGGGTGGGCATGGGTGGCTTGAAGCACGGGAAGAAATAGCCCTGCAGCACTGGGCCAGGCTGGATGGCCGTGCTAGGGATATTAAAAATATTTATACAGTCTGGAACGATGGGAGTTCTTTTGAAATGCCAGCAGAGTGAGGTCATTTCTTATTTTGCAAATAATTGCATTTAAAAATCTACCTATATCTCTATACGTGCGTGTGTATATGTAAGGGAAGACGCAATTCTTGCAGAGCAGGTTTAATTGCCAACCTGCCTTTATAGGAAATGGGCAATAGCAGCTTTTAATTACAATTGTGCCGAGTGCAGGACACCTCAGCAATCAGGCCGATCCTGTCCTCCATGCTTCCCTCCTCACATGTTGGAGGACAATGGCAAGTCATTAACGAGCTATAATGGGAAAAGCCGTATCTAATGATTACATTCTCTTAGCGAGGCCGGGCGGGTGAATAACCACCGGGGTACTTTTTCTTCCCTTTTCTCCTCGCTAATAGCCTTGCTGGAGCCGCTGAAGCCTGGCCCAGCTGCCGGGCCACTGACTGCTCTGCTTGGCTCCGGGTGCCGGTGATTGAGTGCCCAGCCCTGTTCTGCTGTCTGTTGCACTGTGTAGATCTGGAGTCGCTCCACGGGCTTGCGTTTGTCTGACATAAATGGGAGCAGAGCCTGGCCTGCTTCAGCTCCTTTCCCTGGTAGCTGGAGGAGAGCTCTGATTAATGATTGATTGCCGGTATTAATTTGCTGCGTGTAAGAGGTGTCCAAGGACAAGGCTGAAATGGCTCTTGCGTATCCAAGGGGAGTCGGGAAGAGCTGACGGCTTCAAGGGGAGCTGTGTGCTGGCAGACACCCTCCCTAGAGTGGCTGAGAAACAGGAACCCCTTTGGGAAGGTTTTGAAGTGGCTGGTTAGTCGCTGCGAAGTTATTCTCTCCTTAGCTGCTCTGTGCCTGTGCCCGCCGCAGGTCCCTGGAGACACAGCCCGGTTTTCAGAGGTGCTGTGCTGGTATTTTCCATAGAGGTAGAAACTGGTGGGTGTCCAGCATCTTTGATGTGGGAATGAGGTGTTCAAGGGAAGCTCTGAAGCTCCAGGTATGCTGGTCGTGCACAGGGTGAAGATGAGATGCTGGCGTCCTTGGAGAAGCAGTTTTTGAGGTCTTGGTCAGAAAGAGCCCAGCTTTTAGGCCCTCTGGTCTTTGAAAAAGTGGCTGCAGCAAGCCAGACCCTTCCCATTCCTGATTCCCTGGTCCCTGCTATAAACCTGGATCACGGCAAGGTGGGAAAGAGACTAGAGGAGCGCTAAAAAAGTAATGAACGCACAAGTAGATGATCTGAGAGATATTTCTAGATGGATGTGGGTAGGAAAATGAGCAGAGAATGCTATTTGCATTCTTGCAATTAAAATAAATCTGAGCAGGAGAGGGGTGCCGAGTCTGTTGATGTGTCTGATGAAGCAAAGCTGATTCACCTGGAAGCTGACACAGCTGTGTTAATGTGCCGCACACGCCGGCTCCTGCCTGCCCGTGAGTCAGCCCCGATGGGGCCCGGCCTCAGCCGGGAGATGGAGGAGCTGCTGCTGCTTCCCCTTTGACTGGAGATGGTTCCATGCTGGGCTCCCACGCACGCGCCCAGCTCCGGCTGCCAGGCAAAGGAGCAGCACCCACCGGGGCAGGAACGTGGGCACCATTAACTCTGTAAGCATTTCAATTGCCACTCGTTGCTCTGTTTTGCAGGGCTGGGGAACGTGTGCAGGGAAGTGGGAGAAAGGAAGGACAGGGATGTGAGTTTTTGAGTGTAATTGCAGCGATTTACCCATTTGCAGTTGGGAGCATGAGTGAGTTGGCAGGCAGGGGTCTAATGCTGGGGAGCAGCAGCGGTGCTGCCATTTGGGATTGAAAGGGGGGATGAAAACGCTCAGCCTGGGGAGTGGAGAATTCTCCTGCACCCCCCGCATGCTCTAAAAATAACCACTGGTAATCAAGCTCCTGCCGCTCGCCTTTGTGTCTCCCTTGTTGCTGGTGCTCATCAGGCCCTCAGGTATAAATAGCAGAGCTCCTGACAAAGCTACTCGCTCTTGTTTTGATGTCCCAAATGCTGTGGTGGTGCTCAGTGTGGTCACACGGACCCTGGGATGGCACACGGCTGGAGAACCAGCTCTGACACAGACCCTCCGGGGAGGGTGGGACTTGGGCACCCACTCACAAGGCGCTCCATGGGAGAAGTGCAGGGCTGGAAGGAGGTACAGCTGTGTGTGCTTGGAGAGAGCTGGGCTTTTTGTTGCTTTTTGGAGTTTTTCTGTTGCCCAAGCTAGAAATGACTGCTTGGTCTGTTGGCTATTACAAAATCATAGAGCTGTTTGGGTTGACGCTCCGTGGATCATCTCATGCCCCCCGTGCCCTGGGCAGGGACACCTCCCACTATCCCAGGCTGCTCCAAGCCCCATCCAGCCTGGCCTTGGACACTGCCAGGGATCCAGGGACAGCCACAGCTTCTCTGGGCACCCTGTGCCAGGGCCTCCCCCCGCACAGGGAGAAATTTCTTCTTGGTAACTACTCTAAACCTTCCCTCTTCCAGTTTAAAGCCATTAGTTCCTGTATCCTTCCCCACCCCATATCCTTCAGGCTCGGGGGCTTCAGCCCCTTGTGTAACCCTCAGAGCAGCAGGAGAGGGAAGGGGCATATCTGCAGATCAGCTCCTCTCCCTGTGGAGCAGGGCTGGGTGTTTGTGGAGCCAAGCAGAGCTCCTGGAAAACCTCCGAGTGCCGTCTGCGGGACTTGAAGGAGGAGAGGGAGATGCGATCTCGTTTTTTCCAATATGTCAGAAGTTGTTATAGAAAAGAGACCAATCGATTGCTCTCCGTGTCCACTGCTAGACAGAACAGGAAGGAATCAGATTAATTTGCAGTAGGGAAGATCAAGGTTAGATATTTGGGAACAGCAGTCTGGTGCAAGCGCTGGGAAGCGCTGGGAGGGGACGGGGAGATCGGTGTGGCTGGCGGCTCTGAGAGCACATAGGTGGTGGGGATGGCTTGGGGACAGCTGGTGCTGCTCCGTGCTGGAGTCTGGGACAATGTGTAGGTGGTGGCTTCCTGGTGTGACGTTGTCCCTGCCCGCCAGATGCGGGGACAGTGACGGGGGCTGCAGGGATACAATGCTTATTAAGCAGTTACTGGGGGAAGCAGAGAGGTGTCTCCAAACTGGCTGCTCTGCAGCTTCCCCGTGCAAACTGTCTCGCTGAAATCCAAATGTCATCCGTCATCAGCAGCTGAACAGCCTCTCCGAAACCTCTGAGTGGGACGTATGCACTGGTTCATTACAGCTGTCATCCTGCTGGTGCTTGGGTTTATTTGTGGTGGTGGTGTTGTTCACAGAGAGCCTCTGCTGTGCTTTTTGGACATGAACGCTGGCTCCAGGGGGTGGGAGCTGGAAGAACTTCAATCTGCTTGCTCCGAAGGCAAAGGCTGTGTCAGCACCCACCACGGTTTCCTGAAACCATGCAGGGATGGAGTCAGAGAATTGATTTAGGGTGGAAATAACCTTTTAAGGCCATTGAGTCCAACTGTTAGCCCAGGACTGCCAAGCCCACTGCTAACCCATGTCCCTAAATGCCACATCTCCACATCTTTTAAATCCTTACAGGGCTGGTGACTCCACAGCTGCCTTGGGCAGCCTGTGCCAGGGCTTGACATCCCTTTTGGTGAAGAAATCTTTCCTAGTATCTAATCTAACCCCCCTGGTGCTGCCCTGGCCCCTCTCTGTAAGCCAAGCCAGCAGCCTCCATTGCATCCTCCCCTGCTCACTTCTTTGCAAGGACTTGGAGAAATGGGACCTTGGCAGAAGGATTTGAAGGGGATGGGATGAGGAGGAGCAGGACGGGTTTCCAAAGCTGCAGTCCTTATGGGAGATGGGGCTTGACTTTCTCCTATGCCCTGTGGTGGTTTGGAGCACGTTGGCACCACACCTGTGTCCCCTGGGGTAGGTGTCCAGCTTACAGCTTCCTCCACGGAGCCAGAAGCTCTTTTGCTCCCAGGCAGGAATTTCTTGAGACCTTCCTGGGGAGCACAGAGCTCAGCATCCCCCTGTCCTGAGAAACTTGCCCCATATCTTCCCCCACGGTCTGCTGCAGGGTTAAAACAGGGTTAAAACATGTTTTAAAAACCGTGTTCCCCAGTGCAGTCAGAGAGGGGATCAAGTGTGGAGCCAGGAAAGAGGAAACCTAATGGGAAGGTAATTAAAGGACATGCCAGGGATAGATGGATGAACGGAGTGGAGGGAGGATGCAGAGGGGCTATAGAAACACATTAATACATGTATGAGGAAGGGAGAGATGGATGACAAGATTAATTTACAGTCATTCCTGTCTATTATTATTCTGAGTCAGACACTCGGATCACATTTGGAAAGTCTCCAAACCTGCCCCGGTGCCATGAGGTTAATACAAGGCCAATGGCTCCGTGAGATCCCCTGGGCTCGGAGCCGGATTAGGCAAACGCCAGCTGAAACCTAAGGTGGGCAGATAGGGGAGCGAGAGATAAGAGGGTGAGCAGAGGGGTTAGAAGGCTTCGTGGCTGGGATTAGCGAGTGATGATACGGGCTGGCACCGGCTCGGGGTCGCCAGAGGAGCGTTATCATCCGGGATGGCGGCAGCGGAGAAGCCCAGACTCACTTTAAGAGGGAGAAAGTAGTGCCTCGTTGTTTGTGTGATGGGATGACATGAGCTTGTAGTTGGTTGTACTCCGTGCTCCCTGGGCTGGCTGGGTTGGAGCGCTGCATCTCAAATCCCTCTCTATCCCAGAGGTGCTTCAGCAGCTGGTGGCAAGTAGGGGTTTTGGAAATCTGTGCTGCCCGGGGGCTACTGACATCCTGCTTGGGGTTTTTATAGGTCTTGGCTGATTCTCAGGAGCTGGGGAGCAGCGGAGGACTTTGTAGGGTGGGGATCCCAAGTTCAGACCCCCGGGAGAGGTAGTTTGCTGCTTGCTGTAGCTCAGGGGCAGGAGCTGCAGGGGTGCCCATGCAGTGATACGGCACATTCCCAGCTTCCTGTGCCATGGAATGGCCCTTTCTCCTTGGCAGGGTTAAACAAGTGGCTGCCTGGCAGCTTCATGCCTTGCCCTTGTGGCTCTCAGGGGGTCTGCAGCTGTGTGATCCGCAGAGGGAGTTCAGCAGCTCAGGGAAGAGGAGCAGTACTTCACAACAAGGGGTGAGCCAGGAGACTTGTTGGAAACGGCAATCATTAGATGTGCTCCTCCTTGGAAACCTTCAGAGCGTTCTCCTTCCCCCTCACTCCATGTCTGAAGTACAGCTCTTTGCTTTGGCTGGGTGGCCTGAGATGGATTTCCCTTTCAAGTCGTACAGACGGGGCAAAGAGAACCCCAAGGAGCTGGAACGAGGGTGCACAGGCAGGGAAGGGAGTTGGGAGGGACGAGGGTGCATCGCTGTTTGTTTATTCCTTGCTTTAATAATCGGCTGATTAAGTTGCATTTTTATTTGGTTTCAGTGGCAATCAGATTGAGAGCTGTAATATCCACTCACACCTCGTAATTACCATTAATTTTTCTCTCCTCTTGCGAGGCAGGGCTGGGGTTGGCAGAGGCAGCCGGGAGCGGGGTGAGTCGGATCCCAGCACTTGGCATATTGATGAGCCGAGCTAGTGCCCGCTCCTTGGCCGGGGGCCGAGACGGAGGAACTGAAGAGCAGGGAGAAGGGGTGAGGAATGGGGGAAAATCCACCTTAAATCCCAGACAAAGGCAAACCCGGCAAAGTGTCGGAGTCAGCACAACAGGCTGTGTGAGTCTAATTACCATAACGATGTGAAAGAGCCCAATCAGCAATCTGGGGCTAATCTTTCATGTATTACAGGTCTCTCTTTCGGAGCGCTCCACAGCTAAATGCATTTTTAATGAAGATATTCCTAGACTTGCAGATAATTTCCCACTCTTTACAAGGAGGGTATCAGAGCTCATTAAGTGGGTTGTTCTTCTTTTTATATGTATATATATATATATATATGTTTCTGTGTGTGTGTGTGTGTATATATATATATATATATCCCAGTTGTTCACAAGGCCAACGTCAGTGCTGGCGGCAGGAAAAGGAAGACATTCCCTATCACAGGGAAGGAGGGATGTGGTGGGAGGACCGGCTCTCACCAGGAAAGTTTGCTCTCTGCATCTCCCGTGGGTTTGCGTGCTTTCCCCCCCCTCTCTGGTGCAGCCAGATAATCAAATATAATAAAAAAAATAGTGGGAGTGGGGATTGGGGTGCTCGGAGCAGGATGGGTTGAGGTGAGGCCAAAGCCTCTGCAGTTATTGCAGCCTCAGCTATGGCTGTTGAGGGACTGTAATCGTGTTATTGCTCCGATGGTGATTTCTCCTATCGCTTCCTAAAGTGCTGTCAGATGAAATCTGGCTGGAAATTAAGGGAGAAGCTGTGGCTGGCCTGCAGAGGATGAGATATTTGGGGAGGGAGAGGGGCTGTCTCCTCCCGCTCCCCAGGATCTCAGCAGATGCTTTCATGGGGAGCAGGGAAAAGAAAACAGGGAGATTGCCTTTAAAGCCTCAGACAGCTGGCTCCTGACAGGAGGAGAACGCAGAGGGTGTGTTTCCAATTATCTCTGTAGATGGGGCCAAATCCCTGGAGGGGATGAGGAACCGTAAGTCAAAATGAGATCGAGGAATTGCCGGAGAGAAACTGGAGCGATGACGGGTCTCGTCCGAGAGCGGCCGTGTGGAGAACGTCACGGTGCTCAATTATAACCTGCCTGAAGGGAAAAGACTTTGAACTCGAGGGAAGAAGCACTTGCTGTGAGCCTGCGAGCGGGAGGGTGTCTGAAGTGTCTCTGATGCTGTTGGATCGTTGGGTTTTCTCCTGGGCTGTGCGTTGCCAAGTCTTTATTTCAGCCTCGGCAGTAGTGCTGGGGCCTCCTTCCCGCTTGGGATTTAGCTTGTAAACCTAAAAGTTGAAAGGCCTCTGGGGCACAGAAGTCTTTGAATGCACTCTGGAGTTGGGCTGGAGCAGCGATGTGTTAGGTCTGATCCCTCGCTTTCGGGTGTGAGCCTTGCAGGAGCTCACTTTGTGGCTGAGCCAGACTTGCCTCTTAGATCTGGACGCTTGCTTTTGGTGGCCAAATTTCCTGCTCTTCTGGCACCTCCTTCCAGCTTGCAGGGAAGTCTGGTTTCTGCTTGGACTCATTTCTGGCCTTGTTCCTTCTTGCTATTGGGATTACAACCGTGTTGAGGAGGCTGGGGGAGGTGAGGGGTAAAAGGCTTCATTTAAAGGCAGGACCAAAGATTTATGGAGAAAATGCCGTGGTGAGGATGCTGGGAGCAGCTGCTTGTTCATCTTGAGGGAATTGCTTCCTTCCTCAGCCTGTCCCAAGGACATCCAGCAGAAGACTGTGGGTGGCAAGGGGTTAAAGAGGCAGAGGAGTGAGAGGAGGACAGCAGAAATTTGCAGGGATGATAAACACCACCGGGGATGATTTTCTCTCCACGGAACTGGCCATTGATCTGTGATTAGAGGAGCTGAAGCTTTTACAGTCCATCAAGTAGGAAATCACATCATTGTGGGTTCAGAGGTCAGAGAAATCAGGGAGAGCGTGAGGAGAGGGAAGAGCTGACAGAGCCTCTTGAGGGGCTTGGAAGGGCAAGGAGGATGTGTGGATGCAAAGCTTTGAGGGTCCTCAAAACAGCCAAACGTCTTCAGCTTGGTTTGGCTGCCCAGGTTGGGACAATTGAGACTTTCCTGACTTGGGCACTGAGTATTGGTCTGGCATCGTGTATGCTGTGGGCAGTTTGGGGTGGCCAGACCAGGTCTGAAGTCACAGCTGTGACCTTGAGATGGTTTCTCCTGTTGGTCCTAGAGGTGCTGCTGCTGGACTGGATGTTAAACACCGTGAAAGGCTGAGGTTTGTCCCAGGAACAGCCAAGTCAGAACATCACCCCAGTCCTTTTGCTGATGGGGCTGTGCTCTCTGGCCCCAGAAACACCCACTTCAAGCAATCCTTCTGAGTTCGTTCCTCCACTTGGAGATGCTCTTCGAGCTGGAGTCCTTCAAAGCACTGAAATTTCACTGGGGCTGGGCTAAAAACAGCTCGTGGAGCTGGGGCTCGTGATGCTGTGCTTTGATACCGTGGTGAGGAGTGAATAGATTATGTGTGTGCCTTGGTGCCTGCTGTAAACAACTGGCTGCTGGAGCCAGGTGGGTATTGTGGATTAATTCAGTAATTGGTCCATCTGGAGCATCTACTTACAATATCAATTTTCCTATGTACCTCTTAATATCTTGAAAGGAGCTTTAGGAAGATGGACACTTGTAATGAGAAAAGGAGAACCAGGGAGAGCTTGTTTAGCAAGAGGATGGAGAGGAGGGTCAGGAGATGAGCGGTCAGGTAGGCTGGTAAAGGGTTACTCTCAAGCAGATCGATCACGTGTAATTTGGCCTTGCTCTGAGAGAAAAAGGAATAACAAAGGTAGGGCAGATTAAATAGAAGACAAAGGGAGAGCGTGTGATTACAGCCTCCTCTGTCCTGCTTTCCCCTCCTCTGTGATGGCAACTGTACCACTCATTTTCTGCCTGTTATTTTGCCTCTGGCCTCAGCCCCGTGGCTTCTCAGCGGGGTGTTTTAAAAATATGATATGATTCCTTTGCCTTCTGTGTTTGGAGACCCATAGCAGGCACTGACCTTTCAAGTCTCTTCGTGATTAAAGCTCTTATTAATTTCCTGTGGGGCTGCAGACACTCTGAGGCAGTAAAGTGTTGGGAGTTCATTAACATGTGGGGCTTTAATTAGTCGGCAAGCAATCCCTCTCTGTCCCGGTTTGACCAAGGAAAAAAGAGGAAGGATGGTTTAAAAAAAAAACAAAAAACCAAGAGAGAAAACGATGTTGAAGTAAAAATAGTCGCAGCAAACATCTTCACAGTAGGAACAGATTTCAAGGCTCACGATCTATTTATCAGACACTTTAGACCTGTGTGCATGTTCCCCATACAAACCATCAGCCATGGCTCTTTATAGACAGACGTGGGGACAATCGTCCCACTGGCACCCAGAGCAGTAAATAATAGTGGCAGGAAGGGAATGAGCAGAAGGGTTTGAAAAACAAGCCCAGTGAGCCCGTGCAGCAGCTTCTGCACAGCCTGATGCTGCCGTAGGCAGCGCTGCCTGTTCCGCTCTCCCAAATTTCACTGGAGGTACACGAGGATTGCTGGAAAACCAGGTGCAACGAGCTTTGGTTTGATGGGGCTCGATCCTTCTCCCTTTTCAGTAGTGGCACTGTGCAGGCAGCAGCCCTGTTGGAGGAGATTTAGCTGGAGCAGAGCCCGGTGTCAGGCACGGCAGCAGGGCAGAGGTGCTCCAGCCGTGGGAATGCACCATCAACACGTGCTCCTGGTACTTATTTAAACCTTGGCTGGAATGATGTATGTTTGATTGCCCGGTTGATCTATTTGTGACAAGTGTTAAAACACATGTGCATTGATTTTCTTTGAGGAGCGTATTTCTAAGGGTAATTTAATAGTGGTGTTGAGCATAGCTCTTACTGGCCAGGGAAGAGGCGGAGGGAGGGAAGGGGGGATTAGATGAAGAAGAGAGAGACGCTAATGGCGTTTTCACAATGCAATTGCTTAGGTCAGTGAAAAGCTGTCACAGTTTAATGCACTCGCTTGTTGGGGATGTTATCATATACAGGATTAAGCCATTCCAAAACATGAAAACAAGAGCAGCTTGTTAGCGAGGGAAGCTGTTAAAGAGCTGCTGTTGCAAAGTTATGATCTCTCTGTGGAGGGAGTTACGTTGTGCCTCTCCTGCTGCCAAGACTGCGGGGATGCTCTTGTCTTCTGGGAACAGCTGGTCTTCATCTCCCCTCTTCCTGGAGGAGCTGCTCCTCGGCATTTGATCCTGGATCCTGAAAGGTCGTTAGGGGATAGGCACAGGAAGGCTGGAGCCTTGGTGAGGGTAAATCCGTGTGTGTCTCTTGGCTCCAGGCTGAGGTGTTTGGACGTGCTGTGGCAGCAATTCAGTCTGGGGCTCTCTGGGTGTGTTCCCTTCGGCCAGGGACAGTGAGTGGGACCCACACTCCATCGTCTCAGAGCCTTAGCAGATTTGCTTTTTGACTCCTCAGGAGGAATAAAAGATTTTCTGCCAGCCCAGGCTGAGGTCTAAGAGTCAAGCTGGGCTCTTCTGGGTGAAGTACTGCCCTTGTTCTTATCCGTGCAGCCTCCTTGTCTCGTGTGGGGTTGCAGAACCAGTACTTGGATGGCAATAACGCCGCTCACCACACGGCGCTCGGGGGAGGCTCCGCTCCCTCCTTCCTGGCTGACTCCGCACGGCTGCCAGGAGCAGAAAGCATTGCAAACTTGTCTGTGTCACCCAAAATCAGCAGCCCCAGCTCTGGGTATGTGTGGGGAGCTGCTTTGTGGAATAGGATGGAAAGGCTGTGCCATCTTCCCATTGCCACTTTTCACAGCGGGTTGTATTTTAGTCTCTCCCTGTGCTGGCGTGTGAGCTCCTCTCCACCATATGTAATATTTAGTTCTCCATCCAGTCTGCTTTCAAATGTTGAAAACAACGGAGCATCTCCTCCTTCCTCCTGGGAGATGGTTGCACAGCCCTGTAGATCTTGGCATCAAGAACTTTTTTTGTATATGTACTTGACCTAAATTCTCTCTCTCTCAAATGAACACAGTTTTCACCCTCTGGCAATATTCCCTCTCCCAATATCCCTCTTCTTTAGAGTGTTCACACTTGAAATACTTATGGTTGCAATAATACGGGTACCTTTATATGTATTTTAACCAGGCTATAAATCCCTTGGTTGACAAGGCTATTGTTATCTGGCTTCTGCCATGACCCACCGTTAAAATACATGACATAAATTACACACAACGTATCATACAAGCCATTTTTCCTCATATGAAGCCTGATAAATATTAATGGCCCATTGCTGTAGCTTTGTACTGTGGTAGGATTGGAGTCAATGAGGTTGATCCGAGGCACAATAATTGCTGGTGGACGTGGACCCCAGGCAGGGCTGAATTAGCTGTCTCTCCAAGCACTATGCACTTCTGGAGCTCTGAATTGTGTCTCCAGGGGGTTTATTCTGGCCTCTGCTTTTTCAAATTCTGTATCATAGAGGGAAGACTCAGGTTGGATAAGACAAGTCCTCCCAAAACTCTTCCTGTGCTGATTTGTCCTCGCTTGGGTTGTCTGTAATATTAAATACTTGCATTCATCCTTGCCACAGATGGCAAGGCAGCGGTGTGGATGTCACCTCTGTCCCCAGGCCCACATCACTGCTCATCCCTCGCGCCCTTGGGATGCATCGCCCACACCTCCCCTTATCTCCCCAGTCTGAATTTTCGGTGCCTGCCAACTGTAAATGGCATTTTATCCGCTGGAAATGTGAGTCCGGTCAGTGGCGTCGGCTCCGTCACGCTTATCAGAAATGCATTATCAGGTGGGGATTAGACAGAACCTCGTGCTCCTGTTGCTGTCCATGCCAGGCGAATAATGAATAATGAAAATTCCCAGGACCAGACACAAACACACTTGACAGGCAGGGAAGCGCCCGCGCTGCCTTTCACTCACTTTAATGTGACAAACGTGGCTCCTTCAGAAATCTTTCCACTCCATTCACCATGGCTTTTTTTTCCCCCTTTTTTTTTCCCCTCCTCCTGCTGCCTCCCCGCTCTCCCAGCCCCTGAGCCCCTGTGCCATGGAGGAGGATTCAGGAGGTCACTCCCACAGTGACTTCCAGCCTCACGGAGACTGCTTTGTGTTCACACACGGATGCTGTGTGGTTTGGGTCCTCACCTGCTCTGAACTTTGCTGTTGCAGCATCTCTCCCCTGTTGTTAGCGAAGCTTTCACGGGAGGACAGAGCGTGGCAGAGACGTTGCTCTGCTCACAGACCCCTCACTTCCGTGGCCACAGTGAGTTTGGTGGGGATGAGAGCGAAGGGACTGTCTCTCCCAGGGTATCCTGCATCCTTCCGTGCTGACCTTCCCCAGCCCTTATGGTTTGGCTCCCCGCTCCCCCAGGCACTCCAGACCTGTCCAAGCCTTGTTCTGCACCACAGACACTCTGGTTAACTCGAGTCCTTGCCCTTTTCTCAGGGTCAGGGATGCTTGATTTTATTCTATCTTGTACCATCACCAGCATCTCGTGCCTGCCCTTCCTGAGCCGTGGAGCGGACACGCGCTTCCCTGGGGCTGACCAGCCACTCCTGGCTTGTGAAGTGTGTAACGCAGGAGGACGGAACTCTTTGGCACAGTGTAGGAACCGGGAGCAGCAGGTCCTCCTGCAGCATTCCTGGGCTCAGAGAGAGGTTTCCTGCCAGGGCTGTCCTCCGTGTGCCTTGTGTGTGCCTGTTCCCTGCATTCCCCACGCAGGGGCAGGAGGATGTGGGTTCCATAGTGATGCACACACTGGTGCAGGTGGCTGTGAACGAGCTCCGGCTCTCCCAAGTCCCTGGATGCTCTGGAGCTCTCTCCAGGATGCTGTGGCTGACCTGTGGTGTGGGGCACTGCTCAGAGAGAATGGGGCCCGAGGAGAAGGGGTTTGTTGCTGACCAGGTATGGGATTTTTCCCAGGACTCAGGTCTGGCCTGCCTCTTGTCTCACGTAAATCAGCCGTGGCGATGCCATCTGTAAAGGCTGTCTACACAAGACACGACTCCAGCATGGGAGTTTTTTTCCTGCAGTTGTCATCTAGAAGCAGGCAATAAATTTTATGGACCAGGGTTTATTGAGCACAGAGGATGAGGAATTGAGCTGCCTGGCTTGAATCTGAAGCTGACATTCTGGGGGGAACAAGCGCTTTCAGACGAATGCTTCGATCACTCACTGCCCACTTTCCAGAGGAAGTCAAATGACCACGTCCCATGTCAGCATTTCCTGGGGAAGCAGAGCCCTGGTGCCAGCCATCCCCTGCCTTTGCCCTGTCTATCAGGGGTGACATCTGCCTCTTTCCCAGCCTGCCTCTTTAAAAAGCATCCAGGCTGCTGCTGGGAGGGCGTCTTGGCTCGGCACCGGTGGTGACAGTCCCTCTTGACGCAGTCTTCTTGGCCGCGTTACACCAGCTCCGTGACTCCAGCTCTTCCTCCCATCCACCCGGCAGGGAGGGAAGGAGCTGTGAGCCTGCATCACATCTGCTGCGCAGTGTGAGCCTTTGCCAGCGAGATTCCTGCTAATTAATGTCAAACTTATTTTAGCAAATAATGCACATTATCTCGTCCTGGGGAAGGGGCTGGTGCCAGCAGCGATCGCGGTGGCTCCGGAGGAGATGCAGCTCCAAAGCACTGGGATCTGGGCGTGAGGTGGGAATGGGCTGGGGAGTGTGGGCATGGGGTTTGATCCATGCATGAAAACGCTCCTGGAGTTTCATGTCGTGGACTCTTGGCCAAACGTGGAGTCACAGAATCGTAGAATGGCCTGGATTGGAAGGGACATTAAAGATCAAGTTCCAACCCCCTGGAATGGGCAGGGACATTTTCCTCTATCCCAGGATGCAGCAAGCCATGTCCAACCTGGCCTTGGACACTTGCAGGGATGGGGCATCCATAACTTCTCTGGGCACCCCGTGCCAGGGCCTCTCCACCCTCACAGGGAAGTTTTTTTCCCTATATCTAATCTAAACCTACCCTCTGTCAGTGTGAAGCCATTTCCCTTTGTCCTGTCACTCTGTGCTCTTGTAAAAGTCCCTCTCCATCTTTCCTGTAGACTCCCTTCAGTCCTGGCCGTATTTCCACACTTGGGAAGCCAGTTTGTGCCACTGGCTCAGGCAAGAACAGGTGGGAGTTTTGAAGGCCCCTCATACGCACAGGTGGTGCTCCTTTGGCCTTTTCTGCAGCAAGAGGTTTTTTTGCTTTTCTCTTCAAGCATGTGGTCCTCTTCACGCAGGGAAGCTGGAGGAAGAGGCAGGGCGAGCCCCAGTCCTCTCCTCCCTCCCCCTGTGCTGCAGTGTTCCGTAGCTGATGCTTGCAGGGGGATTTGCCAAAGCTCACACCTTGCTGACCACTACCCCGATTCCACGCCTATCCCAGAGCAGAGATGAGCTGGTGATTTATTGTTCGTGCTAGGAAAAGAGAACTCCATCTCTGGTGATGCTCACAGGGTCGCTTCTGTAAGCTGAGACAGCTCATCTGTTTTAGCAGAGCCAGTATTTCAAAGATTGCCACTGTTAGCTGTCCATTATCATCCCCATTTTTCATACGAGTCAATTGAGGCACGGTGAGAAAACAACAACAGTAGATAACAAGGAGCCAAAAAATAGCCAGAGGTCCTAGCACCAAGCCCTGGGATTGAACTGTTTTGAGTGTGGTGTCTCTTTGAAGGCATCTGAGGGGACCTCCTTTCTCCTTGTCCTGTGTGGAGGCCGTTGGCGCTGGGTCGTGCCTTCACTGCAGGCTGGATGTGGTTTTATGCGTCGTGTTTTTGGTGAGTGAGTTCCTCCTATAGTTCTAACTCCACATTATAGAATCAGAATGGTTTGTGTTGGGAGGGACCTCAAAACTCCTCGTCCCACCCCCCTGCCATGGGCAGGGACGCCTCCCACTATCCCAGGGTGCTCCAAGCCCCAGTGTCCAGCCTGACCTTGGGCAGTGCCACGGATGGAAGCCCCAGCTTCTCTGGGCACCCTGTGCCAGGCCCTCATCACCCTCACTGTAAAGAATTTCTTCCATGTATCAAACCTAAATTTCTGAAATGTCCTTAATTAAATACCTTTAGTTCTGGACTCCTTTTCCCTCATGGGGCAGTTGATGTTAATGACAGTTATTTATTCCAATTAATGGCAGTTTCCATTATTGTGCTGTTTTTGTATAAACTGCCCTGAGGGTCATGAGCAAGGCTGGGTGACTGCTCCAGGCAGATTGGTGTGCTGGGATAACCCAGAGGATGTGCTGAGTCTTGAGCTCTAGCTGGAGCCACAGGAAGAGCCCTGGGAAACCTGAAGAAAATTGGGAGTAGAGCTTGGAGGAAAATTTCCTTCGAAGTATCTTTTACCCACCAGAAAAAGACTGCCTTTGTCAAAAGAGACACTGACGTGGGAAACATCTGTTCTGTGCTAAAAAAAGGGAAAAAGGCGGATAGAGGGAAAAACTCGAGAATGTGATTTCCCCCTCCCCTCTGCTTGTTAAGCAGCAAAATGGAAACAAGAATAATTGTGAGCATATGGGGTGAAAAATAATAAATAGACGAATAAAGCAAAATGATGTTCTGGCTGGGCAGCTGATTTTTTTGGGTTTTGTTTCCTTTGTGGATGTCGGAATTGGTGTTGGGGGGGGATATGTTGTCAGTAAAACAGGCAAACAGAGATCAGTCGGATGAAGTTAATTGCGAGGCTGAATACACAGGAGGCTGAACATGGAAATAGCATTGTGTTCGTGGGAGCTCTGAGCCTGGGCTGCAAGAGGGGGTGGCACTTGTCACCTGCTTGGCTTGGTTGTCCGTGCAACCCGAAATCATCCCCTCTGTGTTAATGGAGCCTCTCCGAACCCGCTGCGGTCCTCTGGGAGGAGGGGGCGATCAGGGAGCAGCCTGTGGTTGGAGGCTCGCGTGAGAGATGAGCACTAGACTGGAGTACTCTTAGCAGATGCCAGCGCTGAACTTTCTGCCTCACTTGAAGCGAGCGGTGTTATTTCTCCTCAGCCTAGAGGAGGGGGCTGAGCGAAGGCAAGAGCGGAGCCGCGATCCCGTGTAAGTGATAGCACGCCAGGCGGAAACGAAACGCTGCTTCCACTTCTCCCGGCCTCTGCTGCCTGAGCGGTGCCTGGGGATCATCTCCCCCTCGCTTTGCTGAGCTTGTCCTTCCTCGGCGTTGATGCCGTGCTGTGTGTACCCAGCCAGGGACAAGAGTGGTGGTGCTGGTGAGGACAACGTGGTGTTGGAGCTGGGGTTTGGTGGGAGCGCTTCCCGCGCCTGTTTGTCACTGTCCCTTCTCCCCCTGGCCAAGTGGCGCCGTGTTTCAGTCGGAGGAGGAATCTCTCCTCACAGCTAGAGAGGACAGGAAACAGCTTAAATCCTGCAGGAAGCAGGTACGATGTTGCCCTGAGTTTTGCAGTCTTTCTATGTTTTCATTCTTGTAGTAGAATTTCTCAGGCACTTTACTGTAAACATCAGGCATGTTTACCTACCGGTCTCTATTATTATCATTCCTTTTGTTATGTGGAGAAATACGATAGACTTTTGGTCTGACCAGTGTCATGGAGAGGTGGTAACTCCATCCTCCAATCCATGGTTGTCTCTAAAAATATATATAACTGACTAAATAAAGATCCGGGCCTTTTTTCTTTCCCCTTCCTTCCTTCTTTTTGGCCCTTCCTGCTCTCTCTTTTGGCCCTGGCTCCTATCCTGACAGAAGAGTGTCTGCGTGGTTCTTTCGTGTCTGAGTACGACAGTATGACGTGACAGGCCACCTGAATTCCAGCATGACAGTGGCAGCCAGTAGAGACGTGGCCTTTGCCAACTGGGGGCTGAAGCTCTGTCACCCCTGAGCCATGTGCCAATCCTGTGACCCATCCGTCTTGTCACACGGCGTGTCCATCCCTGATGACGGCTATTCCTCAGGTCTCCTTGAAGGAGCAGAAGGCACCAGGGGCATTGGAGGGCCCAGGACATTGTGGCTGTGTGAAGGACGGCCACGGCCGTGCTGCCCTGAGCGCACCGTGGGCACACGGGCACTGCGCTGGCCAGAGGGCCGTGTGTCCTGCAGGGTGCAGGTGTAGCTGCTCTGCAGAGCCCATGAAGGCGGGGCACAGGGCACTGCCCAGCTCCCTCGCTCTTTGATCCAGGTCTCCAAAAACCAAGGAACAGGATCAGTTTCCCCTCAGGCTTTGCCGTCCTGCAGGCGAGCTCTCCTCCCCAAAACCTCTACGCTCGAAGTCCCAGCTCCAGTCCTGGCTTTGCAAATCCTTGGTTGGGATTATGGGTTGGGATTCTCTTCCTTCCTGAGGGCTGGAAACTTGCCTCTGGCTACCTGGTGTGCTTGCCTTTGGATTTGCAGCTTCTCCTGCTCATTAGCTCATAAATAATATGGACCAGCAGCGTTCAGTGCTAATTAATTTTGTGAACTGAACCAGGGTGAATGGGGTAATTACCCGTGGCGCGTGCGGGCCGCCAGGTGAGCCCTCCTGCTTTTGCCCTCCTTGTTTACCAGCTCCTCTCTGTTTATTTTAAGAAGCATTTGGTCCCTTCTTCATGTGCAGAAGAAAAGCCATGTGATCCAGCCCAGAGAGAGCGCAGCAGGCGCTGAATATTAAATTAAAACACATCCTCGCTTAGACACAAAAAAACCCCCAAACTGGAAAGGTTAAGAGCTAACAGAGATCCTCAGAACAGTCTCTGTCTGTTTGGAATGAATTAATCAGACCATTAAACAAATCTTTTAATCTAAAGTATCCCTTTCATTTCAGTACTGTGTAAAACAAAGTGACTGGAGTATTGAGGGAAGAGTTTGCCATCACTGTGCTTTATTTGTGTTAGGGAGGCGGCTGTGGTGGGATGATTTTTTTCCTTCCGTCTTCCTCTTTTAGAAACAAAAGCAGGGTTAGAACGAGCACATGAGCTGGGGCTAAATGGGCAGGGAAAAGGCTGGAATTCCCATGATTCACGAGCTGTTACATCGTGGGCAGAGAGCGTTTTTTGGTCTTGGGAGGCAGAACAAGCATGGGAAGACACAACACCTCAACTGGAGATGAACTGTGTGGAAAGTACGGGGTGTTGGAATCTTGGGATAGCGAGGCTGGAGCAGGGAAGGCAGAGGGCGTTACTGAGGTCTTGGAGCCCAGAACAAACAGGGAAGTTGCTCCTGCAAAGGCTTGGTGGAGTTTATCAGAGACGGGTCTGGGGAGTCACGGAGGTGCTGGTAGATGCTCAGAGGTCTCAGCTGCAAACTGTGCCACAGGCTTTCCTCAGCCCGAGCATCCTCCGTTGAGGGAAGGGTCTGGGAGGATTGTCCGTGTGGCAGAGAGCTCAGAAACTCTGTGTGCTACCTTGGGCAACTCATGTCTGCAAGGCGGTCACGTTCTGAAGTGCTGAGCTGCACTGGGGCCCTTGAGTTGTGTTTTTAAAGGTGTTTGAGAAGTTGGTGGTGCTTTAAGCTTCCCATTCCTGCTGGCTCAATGGGGAACCACAGCCTTAACGTCCAGCTCTTTGGGGTGGTGCTGGAAGCAGCTCAGAGCTCCGTGAGGATGCACTTTTCCCCCTATTCTTTACCCTTCAAGCAGTGCTTGATGGCATTTTTAAAGCCTTTGCTGGATTTTTTTTTGCCAGCTGAATGTGTGCAGGAAGACCTGCCCTAGGAAAGAACCCTCTGAACTGGGCACAGCGGGTGGGTGTGTGTTTCCCTCCCCACCCCGTTTTGGTCCTTGCACCCAAATATTTGCGAAAATGCCGCTATCACCCTCACATGTGCAGGAAGGGGAGAGGCAGAGAGAAAGGGAAAGATAAACCCAGGCAAAATCAGGCAATCCTGTTGCAAAATCAAATTGTATCCTTTTTTTTTTCCCTCCCTTATTATTTTTTTCTCCCTTTTTAATACACTCTTCAAAGCTTGCTAAGATTAAGTGCGCGATTTATCTTCGCCAAGTTTGAATTTTAAAAGGAACAGCCAACTGTGTGATCGTATTATTAATATTTATACCTCGTCACAGAATGTTGACAGATTAATTATGCAATATGGTATAAAAATCAGCAGGCAGCGTGGGAGGGCAGTGGCAAAGTTCATGTATTAATAACACAGCGGGGTGGCTCGCACGCTCCCTGTGTGGCTCCCTGTTATCAGCACTGCATCCCGCGCCCGGCAGAGGCACCTTCATCCCGCTGGAGGGATGAGGATGCTGACAGAGAGAGGGGAAAGACAAATGGAAAAAAAAAGGCTGAGGAATCCCAGCTCTTTTGTGCTGCTCCAGGAGCCTTTGTGGGGCCAGAGAGCGGGTGTGGGGAGCTTCACAACACTGCCTGGCCTGAAGAACACCATGAGGTGGCTTTGTCAGTGGAGACAAGTTGTCTTTCATCCTGTCTCATCCCCCCACCCCACCAATTTGCCCTTCTCTTAACGGGCAGTGTCAGCCTGTCTCGCCAAAATTGCTTCTCTCTCACCTGTCCTTGGTGGCTGGTGCTGTGCCTCTTCTGAGGTCCAGACCAGCACCAGACATGTTGCAGAAAGGTTTAAATCATCTTTAGTGGACAAATATGAGATGGATGGTTGTACAGGGAGAGGCTTTTCCTTCCCCAAGAAGCCAACTGGGGTCGTTGGGCACAGCATCTGAGAGATTTATATAGGGAAAAGTAGGAAATGGAAGTTGTGTGAGCCCCAGGGGTGGGAGCAAAGTCATCTGGGAGCACCCTGTTGTTGTTTGCTGTCCAGCCCTGGCTGGAGAATTGGACTTTGTAGATGTTGTGAGAAGCATCTGTGGAGTGTTGCCTCTCAGGATCTTCTCTGCTGGGTCTCTCCTAGAGATGTGCATCCCCTGAACCTGATCCTGCCCCAGGGCCTCGATCCACTGGCGTCAGCTTCAGTGAGACGGATGGACGGATGCTAAATTAAGGCCGGGCGTGTGGATGATTCATGCCAGCCAGCTTGGCTGGACAGCAGAGGTCTGTGGCTGGGAATAAATCCTTCAGCATGGAGCTGATAGCATTTGCCATCAGCAGAGCTGCCTGTGCAGCTGTCCCAGCTCAGCTGTCCCCTCCGGTCACCCTCGGTGTGAAGGAAAGCTCGCCCTCCTGAAGCCCTTTGGGGTTGCTATTTCCGTCCCAGCCTCTCTCTGCCTAAGTGCTGCTCGTTTGGGTTTTTTTATTAATTAATCTTCTCCCTCAGTGTGTCCCAGGGGGGTGTTTGATATGAAACGATTTGCCTGATCCTTCTCAAATAATCTCAAGCAGTGTCTGGGTCAGGCTGTGGGGATGTACTTGGGCTGTTAGAGGGTTCTTGATCAGAGAAGCCCTGGATTTTAGAAAGGCAGCACGGTGCATCTCTCCCTCCTGCTCTCCTCTTGCATCCCGCTCCTGTTTGGCCCTGGCACAAGCTCTTTCCTAAAAAAACATATCCGTGTGCAGCCAGGCTATGGAGAACAGCCTTTGGGGAGATGTGCAGAGGCATTTCAAGACAGATATCCCAGTTCCAGTGAGGTGTTTAACCTGCCAGACAACAAAGAAAGTCGTTTAAGGTGGCTTTTGAAAGCCTTTCCAAGGATTTGGCTTCTCAATTTCCATTCAAATGAACTTTCCCTGTTCCCTTTCGTGTGGCTTCCCAGTGCCTCCTTTTACAGCCCCGGCCTTTCAATCTTAATTAAAAAAATGGAAAGAACAAAGGCACAATTGAGCGAAGCACTTCAACAAATGATTGAAGTAACAGATTTTCCTGGCTTTCAGTGCAGGCTTAGAGGTGTTTCGGGACTTTGCTCCATGAAATTGGGGTCCTAAGGCTATTGGTGCAAATCCTTCCAGCTTTTTCACCCCAGAAGCAAGTCCACATTGATGGGAAATGTTTTTATCCACCTGGAGCAGGTTCTCATCACAGAAACTTGAGTTATAAAGCAGGCTTTCCCCCATTTTTGTGGGTTTCTTTTCTAATTGTGATGGAAACAAAGGCAGAAGCCTCAGAGTTGTTTAGAAAATGTATTTTTTCTGCTAATGGCAAAGTTGATCTCCTTCCGGATGGCCAGGCAATGTTTGTCAGCATTATCTGTCAGTGGCCCTTAAGTAGATGTGAATCTGGAAATGCGAAGGCTGGGCTGTTAGTGAATAGAAATTGGGAGCACGGGGCGAGGGGAATGGCGAGGAGAGTCCAACACGCCAGCGGACAGAGCCGTCCCCTGCAGCTCCCGATCGGAGCTGGGGCTTCCTCCCAGTCCCCTCCCGCCTTTCCAGATGATAAACGTTGGGTAATTGATTTATTCCGGCCGCGCCCCACCCGGCTGTCGGGCTGTCCCGTTTCCCCCGAGTGCCTGCAGCCGCTTTCCTGCCCCGCTCGACCACTCTCCCACCACGCGAGGACACGCTGCCTTGGCAGGGAGCAGATGGGCAAGCCGTCTTGTAGCCATCACGTGCAGGAGCCTCAGTGCTGGGCTCTTTGGAGGCTGATGGCTCCCAAGACCCCGGAATGCAGCGAGCAGCAGTCGAGAGAGGGCTGTTTGTCGGTGGGAAGGCGGCTTTTGCTGGCTGAAGGTCCTTTTCCAAGTAGCCTTCAAGGTTGAAGTTGGATGCTCCTTCCAGATGGTCTCCATCTGATGCATCTCATTACGGGCTTGAGCTGCCTCGCGTTCCCGGCCTCCCAGTGCCAAGAATAACAAGGAATGGAAGCCAGCAACAGCGATGGCTGCTGTTAGAAGGGCAGAAGATGATTTAAGGGTCAAGACAAGACCATATGGCCCATCAAGGTCCCGTCGTAACAACCCGGAGGAATATAAAACACCTTGTGTTAGATCACCCTTCCTGCTTCCTCTCAAGGCTGTTTGCTGTAACCTTTGTGAGAGCAGCTCCCCAGCTCCACCTTGCTCTGATTTATGCCCTGAGCTGATTTCCAGAGCCCTGTGGGTCCCTTCATGGGGTGTCCTCCCTGGCGGGCAAGCAGGAGGAGCAGAGGCATCCTGGGATCTGTGGCTACAGGCTCAGTCTTCTGTCACCCTCCCTGGTTTAGGGAAAGCCAGGACACCCTGGATGTGCAGCTGTGAAACTGGGAGTCAAGTGTGAGCCCTTTTGGCACCCGAGGGCGTGCTGGAGCATTTACTGCTCCTGCCAGCATTTCTCATCCTCGGATCAGTGTGAAATGGCCTCTTGGTGTTACTGATGGCTCACCCCTCCTCTGCCTCCAGCCCCCTCGGCCCTCAGCCAGCCCAACTGCTAAGCTGGATAAGCCACATCTGGTTGGTCTTTCCGTGAGATTTAGATGCATCTGGAGTGTGCTCAGCTTGTTGTCTTCTCAAATAGTCTGGGGCTTTTCCTTGGTTCCCCTGTGGACTCACAGCCTTCCTTTACCAAATTCTGCTAAAATAACGCTCCTCTCCATGGAAGGAGCAATCTCAGGGCAGGAGGGACCACTGCCCTCCGTTGGGGAAGGGTCTGTCTGCATCCCATCACTTTAAATCCAAGGTGAAGTGCAGCATTTCAGCACAGCCGATCCAAGTGCTGTGGCTGCACAGATAAATCTGCATTTCTGAGAGCGGAGTCGATTCTTCCTTGGAGTGTCAGCACAGGGCTTGGCAGGCAGCGGGCTGGAGGCAGCGATGCTCCTGTTCCCGAGGCCTTTCCCAAAAAAGGGAGCGTGCGTGGGTGTCTGGGATCGTGTGGGCAGCCACACCTCGGGGCCGTGGCTCCTCACCCCAGTGCTGTGTCTCTGCCCCACGTCGGTGACGGGACAGCCGCCGTTCCCTGCTCGGCTCCCATCCCACAGTCCATTTCCCAAGGGAACGCTTACAGCGCTGACCTTAAAGAGCAATTTCGGGCAAGCACGGAGCAGCTCAATTGTTCATAAACCTGACATTTATGTCTCGGAGATTCTTCCTCTGCAGGATGCACTGCTCTTTATGATTTTATCAAATAAAATGCCCCTTCGCCCCCAACCAAGCTCTTTCTCCTTGCCGGATGTTTTTGTAGGGCAGTCATTGTGAACGGAGAGCTTGAAGGCATCTGCTTGGCCTTAATGTCGTGGCACGGGGAGGGTTAGGGAAATGCTTGTGCAGGCATTAGCGAGCACGGATGGGTAGGGCTGAGCTCTGGTCCTCTAATGCTGGTAATTACCGAGCAGGGATTAGGGACTTGCGCTGCGCACACGTAGAGAGACTGAGTATTAAATGCAAACAGATCGAACCACCTGACGGACCCGCAAAGTTTATTCCTGTGCTTTTCACTGCTCTGCTGAAACGCTTCCTGGGCTTTCAGATCATTTCCCTGCTCGTCACGGGGGTGGCGTGGTGGGTTTGGGAGTGGCAGTGTGGTGTCATCCCAAAATAGCTGCTAACTGGGGGGCAGGATAACTTGCCAGGGTGCAGGAGTGCATCTTCAGCTTCAGGCTTCCCATAAACAGCTGGAGCAAAGGCTTTAGCTGTGGCCAGAGGTACCTGTATGAGAGCAGCCTTTGGTCCTGTCCCAACTCCACGGGAACAGCAGTGACCTGAGGCAGGGTTCTCTGCTGCTCTGTGCCATCAGCTTGCCCAGAAAAGTTGTGGGTTCCCCATTCCTGTCTCTGTTCAAGGCTGGGTTGGATTGAGCTCTGAGCAGCCTGGTCTAGGGAAGGGTGTCCCTGCGCACAGCAGGGAGGCTGGAATGAGATGAGCTTTAAGGTCATTTCCAACCCAAACTGTTCTGGGATTCTGTGATTTCTGTGTTTTCTATGGTTCTATGATCTCCCCTCCTTAGGGCCGGTCCTGCCTCCCGGCTCCTTCCTGCTCACCACACCAGGAAACCCACTGGGTGAACAAACACTGCTCACTCTGACCAGGGCATCTCCTATCCAGTCTGTTAATACCAGCTCCACTTGGAGGGCTTGCTACCCTGGAAGTGTTAATTAGCTTCCCCCCTCCTCCCTCCCATTATATTTCTGCCTCGCGCTTTAGAAGGTCTCTGAACCAGGAGATCAATGCCTCCTGCTAATCCGCTCTTCAGCAGCTTAGAGAGGCACCACAGAATACTCCGTTTAATTCTCCTCTAACACCTTTGCTAATCATCCTTCCCAGCCCCAGAGCCCCAGGCAGGCGGGGAGGGGAGAGGCCGGATGGGAAGCGCAGCAGGCGCTCATTTACACCGGGCACAGGGACCTGGCAGGACCTGCGCACCGTGGTGGGAAGAGCAGGGGTGCAAGGGGGAAAAGCAGTGGGAGAGAAAGGAGGGGAAGATCCCTTGGGATGAGAAGCGTGGCGTCAGCATGCAAACCATCCAAATGCTCTTGGAGTCATGGAATCATTGAGGTTGGAGAAGACCTCCCAGTGGTGTTGCTTCCCATCTCGTCCTCTCCCTCCATGCTGTAGACACAGGCTGTGTTGTGAACCTGTGCAGATAATGAGGATAACTGCTCCTCTTGGCCTCTCCACACAGTGCCCCGGAGTCTGTGAGGGCTTGTCAGTGTGGATCAAACCCCTGAATCCTGGGGTCTGAACTGAGCTGTCCCTCTGAGCAGTGTTCCCTGTCGGCAGGGGCACGCGGGAGGTCCCGGGAGCGAGCAGTCACCTCCCGCACGCCTCCACGGCCCTCTGCAGCGGGGCGTCATGGAATCATGGAGTCATCCCCATTGGAAAAGACCTCTAAGATCAAGTCCAACCATCCTCAGGCTTTTTGGCTGACTCGAGCTGGGGGCTGTGGGCACTGTGAGCTCTGCCATTGCCTGTCCAGCTCCTCAGCTCCCTGTGCTTGGCCATCCTCCCCTCCGTGGGAGGAGGACTTCTCTGGGGTCACTCTGGCTTTCACAACAGAGCTGCGTAAACAGCCTGGGGTCACTCTGAGGGTCAGACAGAGTCACCCATGGGTGACAGTTGTTGTGCTTTGACTCCTTGGCTCTTGCTGGACAATTTTGCCTGAGGCTGTGTCTCCTCCGTGGAGAAGACAGTGACCGGGATTTAACTGTGAGGACCTTGCTAAGCTTTTCCACCTCCAGCTGCTGAAATCCAGCTAAACGGCTGCGAGCAAAAACCCACGTGGAAGTGCGGGTGCATGCTAATGAGTCGTGTTGCCAAAACCAGAAGGAACCAACTCCACAGGGATTTGGTACTTTCATTTTTTTTTTTTTCCCCCTGCTACCCAAGTTCAATAGCAGCGAATTGCAGATTTCTCTGAGGCTTCTCAACAAACAATTTACAGTGTAAATATATTTGTTGGCATGCAAATCACTCTGCATTATGAGTCTTGATTAATATTATAATGTGTTGATGAAAGCCTCTAAGTGGTTCTTGGAACTAAGGTTCCTGACAAAGATCAGCTGTTTGGGTGCCCAGTGTTTGCAAAACATTAGATTAGGGTGATTTTTTTTCCTTTGTTTTGGTTTCTTTCCCCCATGTGTGTTGTTTAAGGGCTTGTTTCTTTTCCCCCTCCCTCTGTTTAGGATGCTGAGTGCAAAGTGGCAGTGGCTCTTTAAACCAGGCAATTAATTAACACAATAAAGCTCTTCCCTACTCTGCTGCCACCCCTGTCTGCTCCTTGTCCCCCACGTAAGAGGGAAGCTGCTGTGGGGGTGGTCCTCAGCCCCTGCTCCTGGAGGTGCTGGGGAGGGACAGGATAAAGGATACAGGGCTATCAGCAATCCCTGTGTGCGCCAGTAGCCAGGCCAGGACATGGAGCAGCAAATCCGTGTGTGGATGGAGCTGTTCACTGAGCAGCAGAGTAATGAGGCTTGATTGCCTGCGGAGCCGTCCCAAGGGCTTTGTTCCCCTGGAGCCTCTCTGGTGTGGGGGAAGATTTGTGGTCAGTCCTGCAAATGTAGCACCACGAGGCTCCTTCCCTTCTAAGGAGATTCCCAGCGCTTTCCAGGACTGAACAGCTGTGATTTTGTACCTTCCCTGCCGGAACAGTGCCACAGAGAACTGCAGGGTTCATCGGAGGGACCCCATCCCACCTCCACCGCTCTTCCCTCCGCCTGCATTCCCAGCTCCATCCTTTGTGACAGCTCCTGAAGCACCTGGAAAACCTTTCCCTCTTCCACCCCCTTCTCTTCTTCCACCCCCTTCTCCTCACCCAGAGCAGGCTGCTCTGGGTGCTGGGTTGTCCCTGGGGAAGAGGATGTGTTTCCAGCCCCCTCTGGCATTTGCTCGTGGAGATGGGAGAGTGTGGCAGTGACAGGCTCTGAGCACCATCCTCCCCACTCCAGCTTTTGTGACGGCTGCTCTCATTGCTATTTTCCTTCTGCCCTCCGGAGCTGAGTTCCCAAAGGTGTCAGGACAAATGCCACACTCATCAGCGTGGCTGTGCTGGGAGATGCTGCCCAGGCTGGCAGGAGCAGGAAGAAAAGGCAAGGGAGGAAAAATAACCCTGTTTAGCAGGCGGCGGAGTAGGGTTTAGTGACAGCCTCAAGTCTTGATCTTTGTTAAACTGCTGTTTTGCTCTGAGACTGACAGGGAGCACCATGAAATACGGAGTGTTCAGCTTGTACCACCCCGGAGAGCTGTGCAGGTCGTGCGTGGCTCTGCTGTGAGGCGCCTGGCAGGGAACACACCAGGGGGGCACGCCGAGCTCCCCTGCCCCAGGAACGGGCTGGTTCGGGACAGCATCTCCCCTTTCGGCAGCTTCCCATGGTGAGCCCCCTCCTGGGCTTGCTCCCCTCCATTTCTCTGCAGTCCCAAGTGGTTTTCTGCAATGGCTCGTGGCTCATCTGGCCGTCCCCATCCTGCTCGTTGCCCTCCGAGCGTGGCAGCTCGTGCTGAGGTCTCGGAGTTGGAGCCGAGCTGGGCAGGGAAAACACAGACACCTAAAGGAGAGACGGAGGGAGGGGAGAGAGAGTGATGAGCACACGTGCTTTAAAAGAACACACTGCCTTTTTTTTCCTCTTCCTTTTCTCTTTTCTGAAAGCAGCTGTGCCTTTTTCCAGCACTTTTAACTGGTTGCCAGGGAAACAGAGCAAGGGAGAGTGGAAAGGTTAGATGGATATTGGACGAGGCTAATGCACTTGTTTCAACCAAGAATTGACAGGTGCTTAGGACACCGAAGGTCCTGATAACTCCTCATTTGCACGGCTCCTTTGCAGAGCCTCGAGTACCTCCCTACCGCCGTTAATTGTGTTTTAATCATTTGCAAATTATAATCCATCTCCATCAGGGGATCTCTAATGGTGGCTTTATGGAGCGCGTCCGCATGTTCCTTAGCGCTTCTGGGATACTGGGGATGAAATATTGGGTTCCTTGGGCCTCGTTGGTGTGGGTGGTCTGGCTTGAAGGGACTTTGACTCCAGCAGAGGTCCTGATGGAAAAGATGGGAACTGCAGCTGGGTGATCCGAACATGCTGGGAAAAGCACTGGAGGGGAGCCGTGGGTTTGTGGCTGGCTGGTTTTCCCAGCAAAGGGGCTGGCATGGGAGAGGGGGTGATGCACAAGTCCGGTGAGTGCATCCCCCTGTCCCCTGGGTCATCCCCAACCCTGGTCCCGGTGCTGGCAGAGTTCTTGGCATCTCCCTGCCAGCCAACAGCTCCCCCGGCCCCACAGGGCTGCTGGGGTGCGTGGTCCCTGCGCGTTTGCAGCTCTCTTGGCTTTTTCACCTTCCTCCGGGTTAAAAACCAAAGACAAATGCCTCACTGTGGATTTTTGTCACCACTGTGATGCTCAGAGGGCTTTTTCCTTCTGCTTCCGCTTTAGGTTTTGTTTTTGTTTTGCGTCTGTCTTGTCTAAAATAGCAGCTCCATCTACGGAATAACCAAGGGGCCTGAAATTCAGCTGTTCAGGATGAGTGTCACATCTGGTCTGTGCAAAACACAGCGAGCAAGAAATGGCTACAGAGTCGTAAAGCTCAGGCTCTGGAGAGGCAGAGGTGGCTGCTGATGCTCTTACTGCATTTGGGGTTTGCAGTGTTTTCCCGGGCAGGGCAGAAGGGCAGCGATCAGGAAAACCCAAGCTAAACCTCACTTGTGTCTGTGGGAAGGTGGAAAGAGTGATGAGGTGATGCTGAGGGCTGGGGGACCCCAGCTCTGCCTCTGGTACCCCAAGCCTCATCCTGCAGCTGATGGGTAACGGGGCTCCCTCCTCCCTGGGGTGACCACAGGGGACTCTGCCTCATCGTGCTGGCCCCTCCAAAATGCCTGGCTGAGTCCTCCCGGGCCAGCTCACAGCCCAGCCACTTTAGATGGCAATCCAGCTCTTTCTGAGCCGGGGAGGGAACGGAATGTAGTCCTTGCCCAGGGCTGCAAACAGAACTGCTCACTGCTCCTGCTTGTCAGCAGCTTCCCGAGCCTGCCGCCTCTCCATCACTCCTGAGTGATGGGTACCAGGCCAGCACAGAGATGCACAGCACTCATATCCCTATTATGACATTGTCATTGTCACAGCCGAGCGTGAGGGACTCGGAAAATGTCACTTCAGGTATTAGAAAATGACTGTGCTTTTGCCACACTGTGGTTCCTGGTCCCAAGTGCTTTTCCTCCCATCAGTTCCAGCTGGAGGGGCCTCTGCCTTTGACTGAGGTATCTCTGCTCTGGGGTTTTTAGTGGAAAGTGTGATTTTAGTCGTGGTGCAAGGAGCCAGGCTGACAGCCCTGGGCCACGCAGCCACTCCAGCTAGAGCACAGATGCTGAATGAGTTCCACATCTCTCCCATGCAGGGCTTTCCCCTCCCCAGCTTTCCTCTTCTCCCTCTGCTCCAGACCACTGCTGGCACACTCTGCCCTGCCTGGTCCTTCACCAGCATCTCCCCTGCTTTGGAGGGAACCTGTGCTAGTGATGAGAAGAGCTCAGTCCTAACCACCAGCTCCATCAGGGGTGATGTTTGAACATCCGACACATGAATGCAGCCGCTTTTCCCATTCCTTTCCAGTAGTCCTTGGAACTGTCACCACTTTGGGCTGCTGTGGAGCTGCCTCACACCCAGCTGGGCTCCAGAACTGGTTGCTGGGATGTAGAGACCTTGTGAGCAGCTCGAGTGGCTCCAGTCTGTCCCAGTCGCGTGGTCCCATCCCCTTGGCAGCAGGAATGGCTCCGGTCACTCTCGGCAGGGCTCACGGTGCCAGGGCAATGGGCTCCCCAGCAAGCTGGCATTATACTGCCTGAAAGAGAGATCAGGAATGGGAAAGGGAGTGGAAGAAGAGGAATGATTTATGAGGCTTCGCTTGGCCAAGCAGGGCATTCTCAGCATATTCCAAAATAATTTAGCATCATCTATTGTGCCTGCAGCGGGAGCTTGTTGCGGAAAACGAAAGAGAGCAAAAAAATCCGCCACATAAAGAATGCAGAAAGCCCCTTGATGGGATGGTTAGAGCTTGAAGTTTCTTTTTTCCTGAGGGCTGCTGTCTCCTCTCCCCAGTTCTCTCTGTAAATCAAACTGCCAGTGTCGGATCGGCGGCTCCATCTTTCCTGCAGCCGCTTCCCCGAGGCCTCCCCGAGCACCGAGGGGACGTAATCACCACCTAGAACAGCTTGAAGGACACAAGCGCGGGAGCCGAGAGGACGATTTGGAGTGAATAATTTAGTGGATGAATTTAAAGCTTTTGTTCTCGTCGCAAATTACCTGCGAACTGTACGGGAAGGTTTTGATCATACAAATTCATTTTGCATCATCCCTCTCTGCCAACAGACCCACCTCCCCACTTCGCTGGGGTTTGAACCAATGCATTTTTCCCTGCACATCGGTGTGTTTTGGGGGTGGGTTGGACCTTTAATTAACCCATCGTTTCGGTGCCTGTGGTTTTAATTACCAGCATAGGATTGCCTGTCTGAGTTGTGCTGGAGTTTGGAGAGGGATGTTTGTAAATAGGAATGATTTGTGAGGTTTGCCTGTGTACCGTGGGGTGCTCGCACAGCCTTCAAGGTGTTTGGCTTTTAGGTGGAAGGAGATGAGATGGGTGCAAGGCTGGGATGCCCAGGCAGGGATGAGTGCCAGTGTCAGCATCCTGGGATGCACTGCCTGGACACCGTGCAGTTGGGGTTGTCTCCCTCCTTCCTGGAGAGCGACTTTTTGTAAGGCTATTGTAGTGACAGAACAAGGGAAAATGGCTTTAAACTGACAGAGGGAAGGGTTATATGGGATACTGGGGAGGAATTCCTCCCTGTGAGAGTGGGGAGGGCCTGGCACAGGGTGCCCCATCCCTGGCAGTGTCCAAGGCCAGGTTGGACGGGGCTTGGAGCAACCTGGGATGTGGAAGGTGTCCCTGCCCATGGCAGGGGTTTGGAATGAGATGGGCTTTAAAGTCTCTTCCAGCCCAAAGCATTCTGTGATTCCCCTGCCGTGCCCCGGCATCTCTTTCACACCCTCGAGAGGCTTTTCCCTGTCTCTGTGCTCGGTGTGGACGGTTGGATCCAAAGCTCTCTACTTCCCCTCCGCTCACTGCCGGGTTTGTTTGGGACTAGGGAATTCAGCAAAGTGCATGTGAAGGAGGCTGCAGCCTGCCCAGAGCCAGCCACGTGAAATGAAGTTGTATCACTCTCCGAGATCAAATTATCCTTCTCAGCTTTCGGGGAGAGGGCTCCGGCAGCCCCATGCGAGAGCTCGCTGCCTCTTCCTCAGCTCAGTTTATATCCCTGTCCCCCGGCAGACTGCAAATGCTCCCTCATCAGGGCCTGCTCTCTGTGCTAATGGCCCTCTATAAATAAGCCCCAGGAACAGCGATAGAGAACAATCATAAAAGGCAGGCGCATAAATTAAAGCCGATGTTATAATAAACTAGACAAGCCCTTCATCGAGGGTTTTATGTTTCTCCTTGAGTCGGCAGCTTTGCCAGGAGAAAATGATTTCCGTGCGCCTTGGCCCAGTCCTCTGTCTCGCTGCTCTGTAGGTGCACACAAGTGGGTGGCAGAAATAGCTGGCATCACCATGTACCTTTTTTTTGGCATTCCGGGTATTAAAGCTGCAGGGATTTCTCAGAACAGATCTCAGCATGTCCTTAGGGTGGCAACAAGACCATGGATTTACTGATGGGGTGGCTCTGGCCACTCCTCGTGGCTCTAAATGAAATGCAATGGCTTTGGGTGGCTGGAATTCCCGAGAGCTGAGCCCTGCACCTTTGGAGAAAGGTGGAAGTTGTTGCACTCGCTCCAGTGAGCTGCAGTCAAACCTCCTGGAGGGAGATGCTGGTGCATCAAACAGCGTCATCTTGGAACGTGTGGTACCTCTGAAAGGCTGCTCCTTCCCCTTTGCCCCGGAGCATCTCCCCGGTTGGAAAAGCACGCACCGGTGGCTGGCACACAGGCTCCGTGCCGCGGCTCCGGAGCGCCTCGGGAGTGCTGGATACACTGCGCCGGAACTCCTGCCTCTCCCGGCGAGTTCAGAGCTGTCTCTCCAAATCACAGCCTGGATGACTGAAACTTGGCAGGGCGAGTGGGAGCAGCAGGCAGAGCTGCCCGCTCTCGAAGTACAGCTTCCCTGTGCTGGAGTCATCCGGGAGATGCAGCAAGTTGTGCCGTGGGCATGGAGTCGGTCAGGAAGGAGCCCGTCTCCAGTTCTGTGGCACACTGTGGTGCTACGCAGAGGTCTTGGGCAAAGTTCACGTCTTGGTCACCAGCTCAGCTTGCTCCCAAATCCTTTTTGGACACTTTTGATCTAAGCTGATGACCCTGCAAGTGAAGTGCAAACTGCTGCTCCAGGCTCTGAGCTTGCTTTCGTCCTGTCCACCCATCCTTTATGGTCCGCGCAGTGAAATCCAGAGGCAGAGATGTGTGCTGACAGGGAGCTGTCACCCCGTGCCTCTTGCAGGAGACTGTGTGGACAACAAGGAGGAGAATTCCAGGCATCCAGCTCCTCATTTGAGGTTCAGAACAATTTGCAGGCACGTGTTCAGCTCTGATTTGAATGCGTGCCCAGCCGTGCGTGCAGCTCTGTGCAAGGGGGGAAGATGCTGTGCAGAGTTACATCCGTCTGGGACAGCTCAGACACATCCCCTGGCTGCTCAACCGGCTTCTTCCTCTGGAAGTTTGATGGAGCTGCAGCACATCTCGTGCTGGTGCGGGATGGTGATGGCCAGGGGGATTATGTTCATGGTGGGGTGGGAAGGATAGAGGGAGAAGAAGGTGAGGAGGCAGAAAAGGAGGGGTGGAGAGAGAGGGTGAGCTGTAGGCTCTGCTTTCTGCTCTGCTCCTCTGCACGCTCTGGCCTGAGCTCCCCCTCGTGTTCAGCCGCACATATTTCTCCGTTGCTCTCCCGATTCTGCTTTCCTGACTCTCCTCTCCCAGTTACTGCAGGGATGTTCCATCTTTCCTGACACGTTTGCACTGGAGAAACTGGAGCCCCATTGGGCACCGGCTGCCGGCTTAATTTCCCCACGGCCGAGGCATCCCCCTTCTCCCCAGTGTAACTGCAGCACCTCCAGCCTTTCTGAGTATTCAGCCCAGAGCCAGATGCTCAGACAGGCTGCATCGGGAGCCAGAGATCCATAGTTTTGATTGTGCAAGGAGAGGCGTGTGCCACAGACATGCCCTGGAGTGTCTCGCCAGGCTCCCTGGAGGGAGAGAGGCTGGGATGCACCGTGCTCTGCCAGTGCAGCATTAGTTCCCTCCAGAGGCTGCCGGGCACTCCCTGCCACTGCCACCGCTCATCAGCCCCTCGCTGGTCTCGCACAGGATCGTTTTCTGCTCCATTTCCTTCCCCAGCCTCCGGATTCCCCCTCCAAGCTCTCTGTTTTCTTCTTCATCATCCCGGCTGGGATAGGATGTGACTGCAGCCACAAAGAGCTGAGATCGCAGCTGCCCTCGGGGCTTGTTTGCCCACATCACCTGTCGGATTGGGAGCCTGCATGTCCTTGGAAAAATATGTATTTCAGGCCGCCGGGGTGCTAATTTGCAAGGCCCATTACTCAAACGAAACATTAAAATGGCCGTCCATAAAGCAGAGCCTTTATCTGAGCCTCCCCCTCGGTCTCTACTCCCTGCACCAGGTATAGGCTTCCTGTCAAGCCCAAGAGCCAAAAGCAAAGATTTATTGGAAGGTTCCTTGACTCCGACCTGCATTTTAATTATGTCGCCGCCAGCCTGTGCCGAGAATAAACTCGGTGGTTATTGTGTTACCCTCGCCTCTCGTCTCCGGATGAGTGCACCGGGAGAGCCGCGGGTTTGCGGTGTCCCCAGTGGGGACCCTCTTGTATTCCCACGTCCTTTCCTCCCCGCTCGCCTGCAGGGATCCGCAGAGTGGCTGCCTGGAGCTGGAACACTGATCTGCCCGTGAGGCTGGGAGGGAAGGATGCAGGGAATGAGTCCTGTGCATCGCCGTGCCTCAGTTTCCCTTCACGTGGGAGCTCTGTCCGGCCTCCCCCATCCCGCTGAGTCTGCGGGGAGGGTGAGCGCTGGTCCTGCCACAGCCAGCTCGGTGCTGCCGGGCCAGGAGGCAGCGAGCAGGGCTTGGAGCGGTGCCGGAGCCCGGATTGCTTTTTGGAGAGCTCAATTTCATGCCGGGAGCGGAGCCGTGGCACCGTGGGGAATTGAGGAGCCACGCTTGTCAGGGAGGAGATGCGCTGAACTTTGGAGCCGGCTTGTTTATTTTGCCTGTGTATTTATGAGCGGGGCTGTGTATAAATACTGCTGGCCCGTGCCAGACGATGCTGGTGTCGTGCAGGTGCAAAGCTTGTCCTGGCACCTCCTGGCGGGAATGATGCGTGTTTGTTAGCGAGGGGATGGGTGGGAACGGCTCCCTCGCTCGCTGGCGTGGCAGAGACTGGCTCAGCAGAAGGGGGGTAATTATTATTAAAATAAATAAAAGCAAAAGCAGCTCGGCCACCACCACGTCTCCCGTGCTGACTTCATAAGGGAGCCAACTTCTCCTAGGGTAGGAGAGGGGATCAGGAGGAGATGCTCTTGGGAAGCTCCTGGCTGCACAGGGATTGACTCTGTAAACTCCTGGTGCCAGAGCATGTCCCCTGCCTCAGTTTCCCCATCGATGGCAGTGACATATTGAAGTGGCGTAAGTCTCAGCCTGGCAGGGGAGTGCGAAATGCTCCCTTTCATTAATAAGCACAAAGTGCTTTGATATTTTTAGATGGAAGTGCCACGTATTGATATAATATTACTGTACCTCGTTTGACTTCTTTTTCGATTTCAAGCCCCCTCTTGATCCCGTTACCTGCAGTAACAGTTATCTGGCTATATTTTATCATCTGAATATTTCAATTAAATTACTTTAAGGGGGAAAAAAAAAGCAGCAGCCTAGGCTGAAGTTGGAAATGATCACTGTATCACTCCAACTTCCCTCCATTCCCAGAAGGTTAATTGAAAGGCAGCCATCTTGGTGACGTTTAGACAAATGAGGATAATTATGTGTTCTCCAGCTCTTTGAGAGGTTAATTGCTTAGATGTACGAAGACTTGAAGAACAAAGAAGGAATAAATCAGAAGCAGGACTATGATCTGATAATGTAATTTGGGATATTCACGTGCAACTCAAACAAATAAACCCCCTAATTGCGTGCAGTTGTTCAGCCCCGTGGGGTTACCGAGATGAGGCTCCTGGTTCTCGGGGATGCTCGGAGAAGGGGCACCGGCAGGACGGGTCTTCATCTGGCTTGTGCCCAGGAGTGTCTGTTGTCATCTCACACGGATGACGACTTCTTTACCTGGCACTGGAGATGACTTCTTCATCTCCACGGTGCTGTCACCTGGTGCCTTAGAGCCTGAAGCATCCAACCCTCATCCCGGCAGAGCAGCGCTGGGTGGAATTCAGATGGGTCAGGGAGGCGCGGGAGCAGTGAGCAAAGGATTTCCTCTGGTGGGTTATTTTATTTTGCCTAATTGCTGGTGAAATTCCTGCAAATTGGCAATTATATTCCTGAGTTGATGGCTCACCCAGGTCGTTTACAGATCTCGCGTTTGGCAGGAGCGCTTTACGGTGTTCGCCATGAAATACGGCTTCACTCTCCAGCGACAGAATTTCCCTCTTTCTAGAGGTCATTAATTCCGTCTGCAAGGATTTTGCACCTAAATCTTGTGTCGGCACCATCGTGAAGGTACCTGATTTTTTCCTTTTAATTCATCCCTGATGATGGTGGACCAGTCTGGGAGTTGCTTTGTCCATCTGTCAGCCCCTTCATCCTCTTGGGATGGGGTCCGCTAGGCACTGGGAGTGACTTCCAGGTGTGAGGGGTGCGGATGGAGTGAGCTGATTTGCCCCTCGGCTTTCCCTGCCTGCTGGCACCGCAGCGAGTGGTGCAGTGTGGAGCCAGGACCTTGGAAAGCTGGAGCTTCTGTGGAAGTCTCGGGGTTGTGTGGAACATCAAGCTGTCCAGCCAGGATCAAATACGGCTTCATCTTCCAGCCGTGAGGGTCAGGAAAACGGTGCTTTTTTTCTCCGCTGAAAGCTTGAGGGTAAAACATCTTCATCCAGCATCTCTTTCCCCCTCCGTTCTGTCTCTGGGGAAGTTGGAATTGATTTCAAATGAGCAAATACCTCCCCACCCCTAACGTGTGAGGAGCCCTGAGCCTCGGCCTCTGAAGCACCGGCGAGAGGTTTTTCCGTCGATCTGTCTGGAATTGCAGTTTAATTCCCTGCGTTTGCTCCCGTATTGTGCATTAAGATACAGCGAGTTTATCCAGCAGTCCAGCTGTTTTGAAGATAATTACTACAGAACTCAACCTGATGTAAAATAATCCTCCCGGGCAAGCAGCCAAGAGCTTGAGACTTATCCTCCAAAGACTGAAACCTCTCCATTACCCTTAAGAGCCACAGAGATAGCGGTGGGCATCTCATGACAAATATATTTTTGGTGGTAATCAACAGCGGGATGTGAGAAGAGGTTTGCTTTCCGCCCTGACTCTTGGGGAGGGTGGTGGGGCCAGACCGAGAGCGAGGCCCACATGTGATGGCGACATGGCTGGCTTTCCTTCCAAGGGGCTCTGCGTGCTGCTGTTTCCCCCAGGAACCCCTTTTGGGGTGATAACACCACCCCCTTGCTGCATTGCGCCCCTGTCCTGCACTGGGGTGGCCTCAGACCAATTTTCCGTCCTTGCAACGCAGGGACAAGCATCCGATGATTTTGCTCCAGATGGTTCTCTTGGGGTCCAGGTTTTAATCAGCCTGCCAGCATCCTTTCTTCTTTTGCAACTGTGGGATGCTGCCGGAGCCACGGCCACATCCTCCTGCATTGAAAGTGTCCCCCTTATCCATCTGAGACGGAGACGGTCACCGGTCCCACCAGGATGGCTGAATCAGAGCGGTCGGAGCCTCGTGTTGCCACGTGCTAATTACCTCCGCTTAACTGTGCGTCCAGCTGTGACAGCCAAAGTTACTCCTCTCTCTCGCTGCCTGGGCAGGTGAATGGAAAAACCTGTCAAAAAAAAGCAATAGCGAGGAAAAAACCCAACAGCACAACCCCAGCGTGGGCGTGGAGGACTTGCGGTTCTCAACTGCTCGGCTCTGCTAGCGATGAACTCAGTGTTTTCTTCGCTGCTTTTGATTGAAGAACACTGGAAATCAGGCGGTTGCAGGTGCTGTATTGTGTGAGATTAGCGCTGATTTAGGCAGGGCGCGGGCGCTGATTGAGCAGGGGGCTCTGCTGATGCCAGCATGCCAAGGGCAGGGGCATCTCCAGATTGTGTCCCTGAATCAGCACCTTGAAGGGTGCTGAGGGCACTGGCGGGTGTCTCTCACTGGGTTTTTCCCTGCTGGGATGTAGGGCAGGGCTTGGTGTAGGGAGGGGGGGATTTGGCTTTCCGGGTGAGAAAACAGCTCCCTGCGCATGTTTCCTGGGACAGGTACCAGTGCCTTGATGGTGAATGCTGCTGGATGGTGACCGTCTTTATGGAGAGGAGCTGGGAAGATGTCCCAGCCTTCTTCAAACCACAGGATGGCCCAGTGACCATGGGAAAGCTGGAAATCAGTGCCTGGCTGTGTTAGGGAGAGAGTGCAATCACTCTGGTACCATTTTGGGCAAAAAAAGATGCTTTGCCGCACTTCTTCCAATTTCTGTGGTTTTCCTGGCCTGGCTGCCCCTGCTTGGTGCCTTCATTTTCATCTCTGTCTTTGGGAGATGAGGTGTGGCCGCCAGCATCGACTGACTCTGATGGAAGCATTTACGTGCCACCTGCTCTATAAACATTCCCATTGATCTGCTCTATCCAAAGGCCTCCCGCTTGATTTCTTTTGCGGCCACCTCATACTTCCTTATGAGGATTTCTCCCAAGCTAATAACAGCTGTTGGCTGTTGGGGCTTAGGCTGATGCCTTCTGACCTCCCCTACCACGCGGGGGGAGCATCCCGGCACATGGACACGGATATTGATGCATTGTTGTGTCAGAAACAAGGGGAGGTTGGTGGGAGCTGGGAGAAGTGCGCCCGAGCAGCCGACCTCGTCCGGCCCCCCTTCTCCTTGCCAGTGGTGTTGTCAGGGTGACGTGTGTCCCCGCAAGCTGGAAGTAAAAGCAATGAGGAGTGAAAGAAGGGCTTTGCGAACTGAAGGGAAAGCCTGGCTCGCTTTAACAGAGCTGGCTGTTTCTGGGTTTGCTCGATGTGGAGCATTAATTCAGAAAATCCCGTGAATGGCTTTGGGGAGAAGATGTGATCCGTCAGTGGGGGCACCGTGCCGCAGCTCACCTTGCTGGGCATCCCTTCCCTCCTCAGACTGCGATTGCTTTCTAAGCCACCTGCAGCACAGCTCTGCCTGTGTCAGCTTTAGCGTTGCTCTGTGCCACCTGCACTGGTACCCAGCTCCACCCCTGACTCCAGAGGGCTCAGGCCCCCTCCCTGAATTAATGTCAGCTCAAGCTTGGCAGCGACCTGGCACCAGGCTCAGCCTTTGCATGCCCTGGGTTGTGAGAGAGGCCACCCAAAGCCCTGCAAATGCTGGGTGCAGAGCAGCCAGTGTTTCGTGTGGCATGGACCCCTCGGGGACCGCATAGCGAGCGTTGTCTTGACTTCTGATGCCTCACACAGACGGCTCCCGCCCTCCTCATCATCTTGTTATCATTCTAATGTCTGGGAGCTGCAGTCATGGACCAAAACACCATTAAACTATCTGAAATGGAGCAACTCGACAGCCTCTGCCCTCACAGGCTTATTATCTTTGCAGATGGATATTTTATATTTAGCAGCCTCTAATGTATCAATTTGGGCTTTGATTTTTCACGGGGAGCAGCTTCTATTCTGGTGCCTGGTGGTGGGCAGACTGCCACTGCAGGGGAACCGCCAGGGACAAACCCTCCCTGGCAAGCCCCGAGCCTCTGGAGAGGGCAGAAAGGTCCCATAGCCCTTGGAGGGCTTTGGGGAGGGGATTGTTGGCAGCGACAGGTTTTCCAGTGGTCTGGAGTGTGTTTGAACAGCACTGGGAGTGCTTGGGGAATCCGAGCGGTAGCAGTGGGGCCAGGCAATTAATTAAACTTTCGGAGTGAGAGCCAGTAGCGTGTGGCTTTGCAGGAGGCAGTGGCTGAGTGGCGTACGGTGGGGAGGGAGGAACGTTATGGAGAAAAGGAGAACGGTTTAGTCTGGCCAAGCTCATGTAAATCCCATGCTCCCTGTTTTCCCACAGGGGGTAGGGGTGTGGTGATGGATCGGGACTTGCTGAGTGGGTGGCGGAGGCTGGATGGGAGGTGGTTGTGCTGGGTGATGCCATATGGTGTATCCTGAGTGCCCTCTGCCCTCGGGGTGCTGGGATGGTGTGGGGATGGTGTGGAGCTGTGCCCTCTGCCCTCAGGGTGCTGGGATGGTGTGGAGCTGTGGCGTCTGCCCGTGGTGTGCTGGGGTGATGTGGGGGTGGCTTGGAGCTGTGCCCTCTGTCCTCGGGGTGCTGGGATGGTGTGGGGATGGCGTGGGGCTGTGCCCTCTGCCCTCGGGGTGCTGAGATGGCGTGGAGCTGTACCCTCTGTCCTCGCGGTGCTGGGATGGTGTGGGGATGGCGTGGAGCTGTGCACTCCACATCCAGGCACCAGGATGGATGGGACCGAGGGGAGAAGGGAGGCTGTGGGTGCTTCGGAGAGGAGACAGAGTGCCAGTGGACAGGATCACGATTAAAGGCAAAGTGCCTCGTGCCCTCCACCCCCAGAATAAATAGCGTGGATGGCAGTCACGGGAGCCCGCGTGGCGCAGTCCTGCCCTCGGGAGCTGCTGTGCGAGACCCGCCGTCACACGGCACAGATGCCATTGTCCCTGCAGATAACGTGGCGGGTTACATTGTGTTGGGAGAGGATTAGAGGAGCTGCTGTGTTTTGAAGGCCTCCTTCTCATTTGCATCTTGAACGAAGTGGGAGCACAGCCAGGTTCTGTTCTTTTGTGTTTACTTCTGAGGAAATGTGTTTATTTCCGATGATTACAAATAAATCTCCCCTGCCTCTGCTCCAGCCGCCCAAAATAAAAAACATCCGGCGCCCCTTAACTGTGGAGCCAGGGCGAATATTGGAAGTGAAGGAGAAATCCCATTAGGAGTCCCTGGCAAATGTAATTAACAATTTCTTCTCAAAGACAAAGGTGTTTTTTCTGCCCCTGTGGCAGGTATTTTTGGTTGGAGGCTTCCCAGGGTGAAGCATCACCCGGTCGCTGTCGAGGGGCTTCGCTCCCGATCCGGGTGAGCTATTTTAGCCGCTGAAAACTGGGTCAGCTGGCAAGTTTGCAACTGGTTTTGGCATCTCCATTTGTCATCCTGACGAGACATGTTACCTACTGGAGAGAGAAGCAGTTTGGGGTTGAAGGGCCACAGAGGAGTTTAAAAGTAGAGCATTCTTGGTTTGAACAAGGAAACAGGAGGGGTTTGAATCCTAGAATCATCAAATGTGTCCTCAGCTGGAAGGGACACACAAGGATCATTAAATCCATGTCCTGGCTCTGCACTGGACAACCCCAAAAATCCCACCATGTGCCCAGATGGGTTTGGACAACAAATTTGGGTTGATCCACCCCCCAGCCTCTCGGCACAGACAGGGACCGGTGGTCTTGGCTCTTCAGGTACAAACACATCCCGTGGATGTCTCAGGATGTGCGTCAACGTTTTGGGGTCCCATGCATCCCGTTCCTCAGAATATTTTGCACCCATGGAGAGGGTTTTGCAAGACTTCCTTTATGCTTCCAACTCTTTGTGTGCTATTTATCCCTCCAAATTACTGCCAGAAAACTTGTGCTGACCCTGAACACAGTATTTCCTTCACCACGGGGGAGCTGTTGAGGGCAGCCCCAGGCTTCTCCCTCGTGTTCAGCCAAGTCAGCAGTGCAGGAAAGGCCTGTGACGTGTCCGGGGAGGGCAGGGGATGGAGGTGGAGGGTGTTACGGCTCATCCCACCCGTAGGAGAGGCACTGTCAGTGTCATTGATGGGGCTGGGAAGGAGCCTGCTGTGGGAGCCATGTGGGGTCTCTCCTAATAGGTGCAGGAGGAGGGAGCCGGTCGCTGTGTGCCTCAGAGCACAAAGAGCACATCAGCAGAGTTATCTGTATTGTTGACACTAAGTGAAATAATTCCATGGCAGACTTCAAAATTAGCATTTAAGAATGAGGAATAGGGGCAATTAGAGGGGAAGCAGCGCAGCGCCGGTGCCCCCAGCTCCCACCCTCATGCATCTTCTCACACTGCCACGTTCAGGTTCATCGCCCCCGTCTCTGGTGGAGCACTGGGATCCCTACAGCAGCTCTTGTCCTCCTGCAGAGTGAGGGGATCAACGTGGGTCTCAGGAGATGAAGCCTTCGGGAGCCCACATGTATCACTGTGAGCACTGCGGGGGCCGGAGCTCCAGCAAAGCCCGGCATCCAAAGCTCGCCAGCCACTCTGGAGGAGAGCAGCGGTGGTTGGAGGCAGCTGAAGGGTCACAGATGGTGAAAAGTCTCTGCTCAATGGCAGTGAGGGTGTAAGTGGGTTGCAGAGATGGAGGAGCTGATGGGACGGGTCACGTTGCACAAAGAAGGGATGCGTGGGGTAGCTGGGATGCAGCGTGTGCTGGGGGCTGATGATATCATTCCCGAGATATTCCCCCTGCCTTGCTGATGGGCTTTCTCCAGGTGAACTGCAGAGCCAGGATGAGTTTATTTCCCTCCCGTGTGACAGGAGCTTTATTGTCTTTTGTCCCTTCTGGACTCGTAAGGCAGTTTCTGGAGATGGATACGGTGCCTTCAGGAAACTGTTAATGGGGGTTTGTCTTTGGTTTTAATTAGATCCCTTCAAGGGAAAACCTCCTGGCCTGCTTTATTATCCAGCTTTGTCAGAGCTTGTCTGCTTTATCTAAACACTTTGCAGAAGTCTCTTTACCTGTTTGCTTACTGGAGACATTATCATAATCCTGGTCAATTGGAAATGGGGAGCAAAGACAGCTCAGCAGACAAGCGAGCACCGTCAGCTTAGCAGCTAATGGAGATCGCTTTCCCAGACAGGTAAAGAAGCTGATGAGGTGCTCCTTGTGCCAGGGTATCCGTCGGTATTCTCTTTGTAGTGCCAATTGCCAGGGCATGGGAAAACTGGCTGTGGGAAGGTGAGATCAGCTGAGAAGGTGCCCCCAGGAAAGCCGTGTGCTCTGTGCCAGCTGATGGATGGGGCTTTTCTGCTGGTGGTGGCTCTGACACATTCCCAGGAGGTGCAGGAGGGCTGGTTTTTTGCAGGAGAGTGGTTTGTCTGGTCGTCTGTAGCTGCAGGGGACAGTCTGGGCTCCGGTGGAGAGGAGCATGATGCTTCACAAAGCCGAAGGGACTTGGTCCTAAATTAGCTATTGAGTGGCAGCAACTGAAGAGTGAGCTGGAGGGATGGGAAGGAGGAGCCTTTGCCTCCTTGCTCTTGCCATGGGTTTGTTACAGAGGTCTCCAAGTTGCTGCTGCCTGCTCATTCCAAGTGCTTTTGAGGGCAATACCTGTCACCAGCACCACGGGCAAGGGAAGGTGATGCTGTCCTTGCCCTCCCTCCTGTGAGCGTGTCCACCTGGGACATCCCGGAGTGCTTGTGCAGGTGCAGGGGCAGCTCTGAGATGTAAATGTGAGCTGTAAATGCAGAACGAACCACCCCAGTTCTCAGGTACCCTGCGCCAGCCCCCGGCCTCCTCGGGAAGCACATCCCGTGTGCGCCAGCCGAAGCTGGGCAGCAACAGTCGAACGTACCCAGCGCCGGCGCGAGCGTCTCGTCCCTGTCACTTCAAACCCGAGTCCTTGTGCTTCACCCCTAATGAGGGGACCCGAGAGTACCTCGCAGGGCTGTAGTCTGGATATTTATATGAGCGCAGACATGCAAGTTGTCTGTTTTACATATTGCTGCCCTGATTTTTCAGTGCACGCAATGAATAATTTACAGAAGCCGTGTGTAAGTATCTCTTTATTATTCATTATAATGAAGTGAGACAGCAGTAATAGTCCACTAGACTGGAATCCCCCAGGGCCGAACTTAACTCGGCTGTGCTTAGCTCTCCCCCAGTTAATTTGAAGGAAGAGAGGGCTCGGCTTCCCGACAAGGACGATGCCGTGTGCCGGCACAAGGCTGCCTTGGTCTGGCAGAGCCGAGCTGGCGCCGGGGCATGTCTGACACCGGGCAGGCTCCCGGCGTGCCGGCAGTGCCGCGGCGGGCGTGGAGGGCCATCCGTCTTCCCCGGCGTCCGTACGTGCTGTGGCTGGCAGAGACGTACAGCTCCTGCAAGGGGAAAATTACTTGTTTGCAGGAGAATGTATGGCTCGTTCCTCTGAACCGAGCACCCGGGGGGACCCTCAAACATGCCAAGCATCGCCCCTTCCCTGTGCCCGATTAATAATCTCGATCGAGGTGACGCTCTGCAATCTCAGCAAGGGAGGCATATAACACCCCCGGAGCCTGGGTAGGAGAGGTGCTGCGGTGGGGACGAGGACAGGAACAGCCTCCCAGCCCCTGTCTGAATTTACAGGCATGTGGAGAGGGACTCTCACGAGTTTCTTGATTGACTGCAGGTGCCTTTTCCTACGATATTGGCTGCACAAAGCTGTGGCAGCTCTGCCACTGCCGGCACTAGCTCACATCTAGCTTGATTTTCCTGTTTTTTGGTTTTTTTTTTTCATGCCAAGAAAAAGCTTCCCTAGCCTGGTCCTCAGGTGGCAAAGGCAAAGCTCCCAAGAGATGCCGGGCTCTTAATTTAACCAAACGCTCAGAGCTTTTGCTGCAGGTACCATGGCAGCAGCAGAGAAGGCCACAAGTAAATAGATGGAGAAGAATCTATCAAACAGAATGAAAAAGCCGTGTTTTCCAGGAACATTTTAATTCCCTTCCCCCCCATCCCATTCTTTGCCAAGTGTAACTCAGCGCCGTGGACCGGAGCTGCTGAGCTCCTGCACGTCTCAGAGCGGGGAGGGTGGGAGCCAGGCAGGAAATAAATAATGGAAACGACCGTGCTGTGTTTTCAAGGCACTTGTAGGATTTACAGCTGCTTATCCAAATGTTCCCTTCCCTTCCTCGTGTGCTGGCTTGGCCATCTCCGGCTGTTTCTCTTCCTCCCCTCTCCCCGTGCGTGTGCCGTGGCCCCTGTCCCTGGCAGTGGGGGTGTTTATCACCCCGGGGATGGCTCGAGGGCCGTGCCGACAAGCTGAACTGTCAGCACATTTTACAGCTTCATCTGGAATTCTCAGTGCACAGCGAAGGCAAGGGGGGGCTGTGGAGGTGGGTGAGAAGGGGGATAGAGATGGTCTGCCTGGCTTGCAGAGGTCAAACAATGGGAATTGTTTCTGTGGCTCCCCAGTTGTGTGTAAAAGGAAAAGAGAGGTTTTATTTCTGGCGAACCCACTGTTTATGTGAAATCTCGCGTGACGGGGGGATGTGGAAACAGGGAAGCACAGCCATGGCATGCACCATCTCCATGCAGCCACACTCCCATCCTGCTCCCATCCCCTTTTGGGACCCGGGATGCTCTCTGTGTGTCCCGTTCCAGGCGTGTGACCCTCTGTGTGTCCCCTGCAGGTGTACTGTGGATGACCGGGTCACGCGGGTAGCGTGGCTGAACCGCAGCACCATCCTGTATGCCGGCAATGACAAGTGGTCTATAGACAACCGCGTGGTCATCCTGTCCAACACCAAGACCCAGTACAGCATCAAGATACACAACGTGGACATTTATGATGAGGGGCCCTACACCTGCTCCGTGCAGACAGACAATCACCCCAAGACTTCACGCGTCCATCTCATCGTGCAAGGTAGGTCTGAAGGTGCCTCGTGCTCTTGCTGGATGGTTTGATCTGGAAGGCTGCCTGGACTTGGGAAGGGTTTGGAGGATCTTGGTAGTGGGGTTGGAGCCAGCCTTAGTTGCCTCAGGGATTGCAGGGCATGGGAACAGTGGTGTGGACAAGTGCCCACTATGCCAGGGAGGAGATGAACGTGCATTGTCTCAGCCTCGCTGTGCTGTATGCTCGTCACGTGGGGCAGAGAACACCTGAGAACTGACAGCGGGGCTGCTGAGCTCTTCCTTATTCCCCCTTTGCCTGCCCAAATCAGGCAGTGAATCTGACCTGTCTCCGCTGCTTGGAACCATGTTGTTCAGCTTGCTCCATCAAGGACTCATTAGTAAGGTGCTCAGGCACGTGTTCGAAGATGCTTCAGGAGAGCCAAAAGCAACTGCTGCCAGGCACGGAGGAGAAGCAGATCCCAGCAGCACAAGGCTCCGTGGTTTCGGGAGAGAGGTCGAAGTCACTGTGGGGCCATGAAGGGCTTTTGGCACAGGGCTTCATAGGCAAGTTTATCAATATAGCAGGTGCTGTTGGGTTGCAAAGCAGTGTCCTGAGGCTGTTCTGATGGGGGGATCCGGGTGCTGGCAGATCAGAGGGGCCAGTAGTGCTCCGATGGATGCTGCCTCTGGATTCTTGCGGCTTTGCACCAGCTACTGGCTTTTGCCCGGTCTCTAGATTAATTTTTCAGAGTTAGTGTTAGTTCAGGTTAGATAAAGATAATGAAAGTTTCCTAATCCTCTTAAAGAAGATTTATTTGGCTGAGTAGAAAGCTCTCGGAATACAATAAAGCGTGTATAAAACCAGGACCTAATCTTTCCTTTAATTTCAAACAGCTGATGGGTATTGATTTTGCAATGAGCAAATCTGAAAACTTTCTCAGCCTCGACACGTCTCTGAGAAGCCCCCAGCAGAGTTACGTATGTATTTATGTACCCTTCTCATTGGCAGGAGGCAGGGGTTGATTGTGGTCACCTACCCAACGGGTTTTCCTGCCTGGTGGTTGGGGGAGTGTGTCGGGAAACCCCGGATTGTGTGCACCAGGCTGTGGCAGAGAAGGGGAGTGCTCACCTCGGGAAGAGGAGAGCGGAGATCACTGGAAGCATCCCTCCACCCCCTTTTTTGGAGCTGTCCCCCTCCCCCTTTTTGAGTTGCATGTGAGCTGTCTGTCTGTGAGGTTTAATCTGTTTATCCTGTCCGCTCTCTAATCATGCTAATCCACCCAGTCAACACCGGTGAAGTATCCGAGTGCTTTGCACCCGATGAAATCAGGTGAGCTGGCAGCGATGCTCAGCACCCGCCACCCTCACCCCTTCTTCAGAGTGTTGCAGGCACTTGCCAGGCTTGGGCAGGTGAAGGTGAGACAGAGTTTGTGTCCAGAGTGACTGGCCGGTGCTGAGGCATTCCTAACTGTGCTGGGGAAGCTCGTTTTCCTGGTGTGAGCAAGACCTGTCGAATTGCTCCCACCGCAGCGATGACTCTGGTTCTCAGCGGTGTCACTTCTCCACAGCTGGAGGGAAGCATGAGAGGAACTGGGGGTGCAGGCACAGGTCAGGTGGCCCACGCTGAGCAGTGTCTGTACTTCCCTTTCAGTGTGTTAAGCTCAAACCACACAGTTTGCCTAAGCTGGGTTGCTGAGAAAATCCATCGGTAGGTGCCTCTGATGGTGGGGATGAGAGAGGCAAATCCTCCTGTGCTCTGTTCCCGGTTCAGCCTGAGGAAGAGAAGGTTGTTATGGAGGTGCCATAGCAGCCTTCCAGTATCTGAAGGAGCCTACAAGGAAGTCGGAGTGGGACCCTTCATCAGGTACTGCAGTTAAAAGGAGTAATGGGTTCAGACTGAAAGAGGGTAAATTTAGGCTTGATGTAAAGAAGAAATTCCTCCCTGTGAGGGTGGTGAGGCCCCGGCACAGGCTGCCCAGAGAAGATGTGGATGCCTCATCCCTGGAAGTGTTCAAGGTTAGGTTGGACCGGGCTTGGAGCAACCTGGGCTAGTGGAAAGTGTCCCTGCCCATGGCAGGGGGTTGGAATGAGATGATCTTTAGGGTCACCTCTAACCCAAGCCATTCTGTCATTCAGCTCCACTGCAGTTCCTTGGTGGCTGAACTGTGCTTCCTGTGGGGGTGAATAACACACTCCTTTGCTCAGCGCTGAGAGGAAAGGAGTGATTTTCCAAAGATGGATTTGGTCCTGGCTGTTGCTGCAAGCAGAGCACACACTTTACAGGGATGGGAGCAAAGCCCTGTTCCTGGCCTCAAAAACGAGGTTTAGGTCTGTCCTCTGTTTGTTGCCCTCACTGTGCCAGCGGGATGACAAACAAGCAGTAATGACCAGTTAGCAACTATATTCAGGTCAATTAATTTCTATTTGTATTTTGCAAAACTATAAGTTGGCCGGAGAGAGTATTGATTCTTTGTCCCCGCGTTCAATTGGGTTTTAATTGTGCTACTGCGGGGCCCGGCCTTCCCTCCCAGCAACCCAGTGATAAATCTGCCAGGGAATCGCCGTCAACAGTAAATGTGTCTCTTAGTAGCACTATTAATATGTCTCTTGCATTGGTTCATTGCAACAGCCGTTAACAGGGTTTGTAAGAGCGTAGATGGCAGGAAGCCAGAGGAGTTTTTTTTTGTCTCCCTTTTCCTCTTTTTTGTCAGGAGCTGCCTCGTGACGAAGGGATGGATGCTCTCAGAGACATGCGTGGTGCCTATGGCACGCTGGTGTGTTCTGGGGAGAGTTTGGGGTGCAGAGAGAACAGGCAGTTAAGCTCGTATGAGCAGAAGATGAACCACCTCATCCTCCTCTTGTCATAAAGGCTGGAGTGGAGCTGAAGGGGGGTGGGCCTTGGTGAGCCCTCCTGCCTCTCTGGGGTGAGCACTGCAAAGGCCACCTCTCAAAAAAGGGGAGAGGAAGAGCTCCTGGGAGGTGCAGGCTTGCAAGGAGGATCCAGGAGACCTTAATGGCATCGTGCTGCAGGATGGTTTTGGTGTGAGGAGTGTGGTAGACAACAGGCAGGATACGGCCCTGCCTTCATGGCTTGGGCTGCTTCAGGGCATACTTCAGTCTGAAATGTGGAGCTCAGGGTCAGTTTTTGGTGGAGTCTGTGAGCTTGGGATCCCATCTGCTGGAGATATTGGTGGTAAATGTTGGTACTGGACATCCCTACCTAACAGACGTCTCAGGTGTCCTCTGATTCTGATTTATTCCGAGAGCCCTTCCCTGTGCTGCCTTAATCCTGCTCGCCGTAGATTTTCACTGAAGCCTCTCCCAGTGCCTGGCACTGTTACTGTTGATTCTGGTTGGCACAACCCATTTCCTATCTTGGTGTTTGCTGCTTTCCTCGCCCTGGGAACCAGGACAGGTTTTGAAGGGCCGTGGCCTTCATTTCCAGGGTGTGGTTGTGTGGTGTGTTATCCAAATGCACCTAAGGACGCTCTCCTGGAGCTGGTCCTGTGTCTCACCCGCCGCCTCTCAAAGCAGCACCAGTGCAGACGTAGCTTCTCAGTGAGTGTTTCAAAACCAAACTGAGTCTTTTATTTTTCCCTTGTGATAACAACTGGCTCCTTAAGCCTCTCAAAGGGCCACCCCTCCCAGGCTGCCCCCATTGAGATCTTTTTCTCCAAAAGGAAAAGTCTGGATGGAAAGGAGCAACCAGACTGCTATCTCAACCTTCCTTCCTTCCTTCCTCCCTGAAGAAGTAGAGGATGGGCAAGAGAGTGAAAACGGCCAAATGAAGGTGATGCAGGAGCAATGTGGCAGTGAATTCAAAGCCAAAGTAGCCCAGAGAAAATCGGGAAGGAATAGCAAAGATCGAAGAAGGAAGCAACCAGAGGGAGAATAAAGACAAAAAAAAAGGACGAGAGAAAAAGCCCAGAGACCCTGGAACAAAGGAAAGAGAGAAGGAAATGCGCGCGCACAAAGAAGCACGGGAGCATCAAAAGGGCAGGAGGCAGCAAAGGGGAGAAATGAAAGAGTAATGAAGGAGCGAGGGCAGGCAGAGGGGGAAGGAGGAAGAGGTGGACTGGCAGGCAGAAAACAGCTCGCACTGCCCAGCCGCTGTCCCTACAGTGCCTGCCATGATGTGCTACCCCGAAATCCAGGTGGGAGAACGGGAAGGGGACAGGATGGGGTGCACCCAGACAGCGTCCTTGGGCTCCCATTCTCAAAGCTGCTTGAAACTGGTGAAAAGGAGCCATGGGGATGTGCCACAGGGACCAGCAGCATCAGATGATTAATTACTGCAAAAAAACAAAACTGGGGAAGAGGAGGGAGAACTGGCGAAGTTGTTTCCCCATTACATTTCTGAACTGAAAGAACGTTTTAGCTCGCGCACAAATAGCTCCCTGGGAAGCACTCTCACTTCCTAATTGTTCATAAATTTACTGACAGGTGGTTACACAGTAGGTATAACACTGTGAGTTTCGGTTTTATTGCTTTCCTTGTCTCAACGTGAAAACTTGGAGAAAAAGGATGCGCTGCAAGCAGTCGGGCGACTCCGCCTGGCAAAGGGTGCTCGGTGCCTGTATTTCATTTTTGCCATGTTCCTTCGCATTAAAGGATGCCACAGAGAGTGTTTTACTGGGGGAAGGCGATGAAAAGTAGGTGTTCAAGACCCAGCAAAGAAAAGGGAAGATATTCCCAAAATGGAGTGCCTGTCGAAAAAGTGAGGCCACGACATGCCGCTTGCTTGGCAGGGAGATTTGACAGAAATCATTTTGTTGACCAAACTGTAGCTTTTAGAAGTGTTTAACCCATTATCTCAATAAAACCAGCTCTGACAAGCCTCTCAGACTGGGCTGTCACCAGGACGGTTCGATCAGAGATGATCGTGGTTGCTGCCGAGGAGCGAAGCGTTGTTAAAACTCTTGGTGTCACCTCCTTGCCCCAGTCACTTCCCCTGTGGGAACGCTGAGGTGCATTTGCACGGGGTTACTCTGTGTGCCCTTGCAGGTGTCCCCTGCACCCCAAAAGCAGTGATTTGGAGAGAGGGAGAACATCCCATTTCCATCTGCCAGCCAGGAGCTGGCTCTCAGGTGCCCCAATTAAGGGCATCAGCCCCGAACAGGAGCTGTTCTAGGAAGGTCTCGTATTGCTGGTGCCTTCAGCAGACACACAGGGACTGGAGGAGGCCCCGGTGCCACCCTGCTGTGCTTCTCATCAGCAAAGGAGATGGAAAGCACAGGCAAAATGTGAGCTTTCAGCATATTTGCCTCCTTTGTGCTGACTTTCTGTTCGCTAATGAGACCTTGCACGGTGACACCTCTGACAGCCCCATCCTGCCTGTGCCGGGGAGGCTTGTGCTGAGCTGGAGATGCCTGGGGCTATAGGCAGCTGGGGTGCCGGGAAGGGAGGCAGTGTCATCTCCTGCAGGCATCCGACCCCTGCCAGGGTGACAGTCCCTCTCCCTGCCGGTGACAGCATCACCTATCACAGGACACAGCTGGACACTGCAGCTGGAGAGGTGAGGGAGCTGCATGAACGCTGCATCTCCGCAAAATAGGAGGTGTGTGAGAGGGGATGGAAAGCGAGGTGCCAGGGCAGCACCACAATGTTCTGTGGCTGTGATGGTGTCCACGGAGGCTTCAGAGCCCTGAAGATGGGATGTCCCTCTCTGCTGTCCCTATGGGGACCTGTCCCCCAAGTCGAGGTGGACCAGTGGCTGTTGCCTGGTGGTTTGAAGAGCCCATAGGTATCCATCTGTCATCTCCCCTTATCAGCAGTGTAGGAAGAAGTCTCTTTTAATGGATTAGGAGCTAATGATGTGGAGGAGGGACATCAGTTGCATGTGTCAGCCGCCGTGCTCATGCAGGCTCTCCGCTCCGAGGCGTGCAGCAGTAATGATCTGGCAGCTAAAAATAATCCAGGGCCACGGCGGCGAGTGCCTCCGGTAGGGATCGGCGCTCCGGAGCGGCCGGGGGATGAGTCAGCCCGCACGCGGCCGTGTGCGTCAGTGTCACGGGTAGTCGCTGATCACGCGGCGATTCCCGAGGGGCTGTTTCTTCCCACACGGTTTAGCGGGGAAGGGGCGTCCCTGGTGGCAGTGACCATCCCCCCTCACGGTTGGGTGTCTGGTAGTGGCTCGCCAGTTCGAGCTTTCCCACTGCTTTTGTCCCCAGGTGGGACAACGAGTGCAAAGCCATCACTGGTGCCTGGAGCAGATGGCGGGATGGAACATAATGGGGAGAGTCCCACGGATGTCCCGAGTGTTGCATGCAGCGTCACAGGACATGGTAGCGTCACCAAGGTGTGATCCTTGGCCAGCCCCACAGGGCCCAGTCTGGGAGGTGAGGGCAGGGATGGCACCTCACAGTCCCCACGGATGGTGGCAGACGGGCCCCACGGAGAGCGTGGGTCGGTGTATTGGGTGGCTCACGTCTCGAGTGGTAAAGGAAGGAGATAAATCACAGGCTTATTGTTATTGAATTTAGTGGCATCGCTTTCACATTCAATTTCTCTCACCGGCTTTCCGAACAAACAAGAAATTACACTGCAAATGTATTTTTTGGCTTACCAAACCTTATGCATTAACTTCCCTGTGATTAATATTACGCAGAGCTGACGAAACCCTCTGTGCACTGCTCGTCACTCCGGTGGGACCGCGCCGCTCGTCGCTTCCTCAGGATTTATTCTGTGTTCAATTTGCTTGTACTTGTAGACTTCTACGAGGAAGGACTATGGATAAAAGGGGATAGAGGTGGTGTTCTGCCCTGTTTTTCTCACTGCAGCTGTGCAGGGCAGAGGGAGAGGGAGAGAAATATAGAGAACCAGAGGTAATTCAGGGAAAGGATGCTGTCAGCAGGTAGAGGACTAGGAACAGCAACCGCAGTCATGCCGGAGGGCCACAAGGCATTAGCAGGGCTGCCTGACCTGGGAGGGGACCAAGAGGGATCTATGGGGCATGGGAGACCCTTTGGACTCCACCCCCAGCACCGATCCCAAGATGTCACTGGCAGCTTCAGTGGGATGTGCTTGTCAGGGCAGCCATGCCTTGGCCATCCCTGTCCCATGGTATTGACAGGGCGTGGCTGCAGGTTGGTTTTATCCACACAGTCATGTTTGTCACCAAACTCACCCTGCCTGCATCCCTAAGTGGCCCCAGTTTCCACCCGCTCCTCCCATAGGATTAAATCCTCCCACAGCAAAGCCAGTGCGTCCTTGAGACGCCATCCTTGACAGCCTAGTCAGTGGGATCTATAAAAATGTAATCAAGGTCCTTCGATGTCCTTCTCCAAGTCCTGGTAACCTCGTCGGCAACGATCGCAGTCACGGGTATCGAGCTGCCCAGTGGGGTCCCCGTGCTGTCCATGGGTGTCCCTCCATTGCACGTCCCTGCCAGCTCACAGGGGCATTCCTGATTGGATTAGGGCAGGCGGTGGAAGCACGGCCGTGCTTCCCTGGCCTCTGGATGTTTGGGAAATGCGGTTCCCCACTGTGAGACCTGCTGGCACGTGTGTGTCGGCATCCTTTGCTAAGGGAAGGGTTTTCAGGCTGATGTGTGGTTTTGTGTGGCTTGGGGTTTTCCGAATGGGAGCACTGGGACTGTAGTGGTTATGGGTAGTGGTAATTTTTTCCACAGAAATGTAAGTATTTCTGTGCCCAGGAGGGGGACGGGCTCACATCAGTGCCCAGAGCACCAGTTTCTGCATCTCAATTTGTACTTGTGGTTTGGGACTCAGCGGGCAGGAGAGGGATGTCAGCCTTGAACTGGAGGTGGCTGGGAGGGCGAGGGTAGAACAATGAAGATGATTTTGCTGAGGCTCTGCATCACACGCCATCGCTCTAGTCCAGCTCCACAGCATCTGCAGGCAAGAGCACACAAGGAAGAGACAGGCTGCCATCTGGAGCAGGGGTGGCATCCCAAGGTCTCAGCATCCACTAACGATGCCACTGTCATCTCAGACCAGAACTGCTCACGAGGAGGGCTGGTTTGCAGGCTCATGAGCCGATGAAAAATGCCCAGTTGTGGGAAGCCTTGTCCTAGATGTTCTTGTAGTTCTCAGATGTTCCTGGTACCAGTTTGAGGTGCTGTTACTGGAGGGGAGATGTGCAAGGACGCTGGTAATAGGGGTTGGTGTCATCTTGTCTGAGTGAGGAAGGGCCATTTGCAGCCTTCCTGGAGCTCACCGTGGCTGCGCTGTTGGAGTTGGCCGGCTCTGCTCCGAGCGTTAACTACGTTTTCCAGCAGTTGCCGGCACACACTTTTCATTTTTGGATTGCTGCTTTCCCCTGAAGGACTCAGACAATCTCCCTCTGCTATAACAGACTGTACTTCTATATTAATGTGTCAAGTTGCTGGGAAATTTACTGCTTTGCAGAACCCATAGGGCTGCAGAGCCTGCACCACATCTTCGCCATGGCTCGTCTTGCTGTGCTGCCTCTCCCTCGCCGGGAGAGAGGAGAACCTCTCCAGGGGTGTGAGGAGAGCTTCCCTGGGGGTGCGAGGAGAGCCAGGCAGCCCCACTTCCCCTTGCAGGCAGTGCTGGTGTTGGCCACAGTGGTTTTCAGGTGATTATCCTTGAATCCCAGTGCTGTGGGAGAGCCCTGGGTGCAAATGCTGGGCATCTGATGCCACTTGACCTGGGCTCTCAGAGTGTTGTGTGCTTGGGGAGGGGACACAGGGCATCCTTTCTGGCACTGTAGGTGTGGTGTTTGGTTTGGGGAGAGTTGTTAAATATGGCCTCATCTACTCCCTGGGGCACAGACCCTTTAGGGGGTTGTGTCCAACAGCCCAGAGCGCCGGGAAGCAGCATCGGCAAGCGAGCTTTAATTGCTTTTTGCCGTGGCCGGGGATATTTATGGGTACAGAGATTGCCAAGTTATTTATTAGATGGAGTATCTGGGGATAGAGTAATATAAATCACCCCGGCCGGTATTGAAGGAGCAGACGCTCAGTAATTTAAACAGCTTTAATAAATATGCTAAAATATGAGCCTTGTCGCAGGCCATAACGAGAGCTGGTTATCGGGGTCTCGGCCATGGAGCGGGGCTGACACGGTGAAAGGGCCCCTCCACGCCCCGTATCCATGCTTGGCTCCAGTCCAAGATACTGGTTTGGAGACATGGAATTGGTGACCGGACAGGGCAATGGAGTGGACACCAACGTCACACGATGGGACAAGTCTCATGGTTGGGGCCTCCTGGCAGGGCCTGGCAAACCGGTGTGTTGATGGTGTCTTTGGTGGCCTTTATGTCTTGCAGTGCCCCCCCAGATTGTCAACATCTCGTCGGACATCACCGTGAATGAGGGCAGCAGCGTGACCCTCATGTGCCTGGCCTTCGGGAGGCCGGAGCCCACCGTGACGTGGCGGCACCTCTCCGGGAAAGGTGAGCCTTTGCTTGGGGGATGAGGCTCCTGGGTCTGAGGAGGGGTTGTCCTGGCCTCTATGGGATGGGTGGATGTCCCCGTAGAGGCGGTCAGGGTGGCATTAAGGTGACTCGCAGTCAGAGGTGCTGACCTTTTGGTGTGCCCTGGAACGGGGCTGAGGATGCTTGTCGAGGGCTATCCCAAGCTTCCTGGGTGAAGGGGATGCCAGACGCCCAGGCAGGGGGCATCGGGGCAGGGGCACAGGGGAGTTCCTGGTGTGGGTGTCCATGGGTGACGGTCCCACACGTTCAGTACATCCCCCAGGGCAGACCTTTGTGAGTGAGGACGAGTACCTGGAGATCACAGGCATCACTCGGGAGCAGTCCGGGGAGTACGAGTGCAGCGCCGTCAATGACGTGGCCGTCCCGGACGTGCGGAAAGTCAAAGTTACCGTCAACTGTGAGTGCAGGGGACGGGGGCACGGTGGTGGGGTGGGTGCACGGGGCGCAGCGTGACACAGCGCGATGTCTCCACAGACCCGCCGTACATCTCCAACGCCAAGAACACGGGCGCCTCGGTGGGCCAGAAGGGCATCCTGCAGTGCGAGGCCTCGGCCGTCCCCGTGGCGGAGTTTCAGTGGTTCAAGGAGGACACCAGGTGAGGGGCTGCAGAGGTGGTGGGGGACAGGGGGGCAGCCGCAGCCTTGTCAGGGGTGACAAGGTGAGGAGGTAGAGGGGGGTGACAGTGCCTGAGGGCACCATGTGGAAGATGGCTGGGATCGACTCATTTTGGTGGGTGCTCAGCTAAGGGCTGAGCAAGTCCCAGCGTTGTTTATCCCAGGGATGGTGGCTGTGGGACACATGGGTCAGGCTGGCTTATGGGACAGAGAGCGGGATGAAGAGTGCCTCTTCAAAACTGGGATGTGCAAGTCCAATGGGGGAACGTGTGGGTGCACAGTGGTGTTGGCTGGTGGGAAGCAGAGGGGTTCTCAGGGAGGGACAGGATAGATCCCAGATACACGATACATGCCAGCCCCGTTCTCCCAGCACTGCCATCCGCGTTTCTCCGCAGGTTAGCGAACGGGCTGGAGGGCGTGCGGATCGAGAGCAAGGGCCGCCTGTCCACGCTGACCTTCTTCAACGTCTCGGAGAAGGACTACGGCAACTACACGTGCGTGGCCACGAACAAGCTGGGCAACACCAACGCCAGCATCATCCTCTATGGTAGGTGCCGGCTTTTTACGGTAAGGTGAGGTGACGAGGAGGAATAAGACAAGGAGAATTAAGAGGAGGCATTTGGAGAGGAGGAGGTTGAAGAGGAGGAAGAGGAGGAGGAGGATGAAGAGGAGTTTGAAGAGCACGAAGAAGAGGAGGAGGAGGAGGAGGATGAAGAGAAAGAGGCTGACAGACGGCCAGTGGTGGAGCTGTGGAGCAGAGCTGGCTGTATTTGGTGTTCCTGGTGCATCGAGGTGCCAAACAGCACAAACGCCGAGCAGTGAGGTCCTGCCAGAGGATGCTCAGAGGATGAGATCTGTATCAGCTCGACACAGCACCCAGGCACAGCACAGTTGGCCAACAGTTGGCTGAGCCCTGGTGTTGCTGGAGCACAGGGGTGAGGAGGGAGCCCAGGACAGGTGAGAACACGCTCCGGGTGCACGGTGTGGGGTTTTCCCTTGTTTCCTACTGGCAGGACTGCCAGCAGTGATCATGTTGCACTAGTGATAGCAGGACGGGTGACATCAGCCTGGATGATTCAGGTGGCCAGGGCATGAAGGTGCTTGAGGGATGGTGTCGTCAAGGACAGCTGTCATTGAGGAAGGTGATGTGTACCTGTGGTGTGTCCCTTTGGCATTCTGACAGGCCAAGAGAGCTGTCACGGTCCCAGGGTGGACAGCAGGAGCCTGCCTTCCCCCAGCAGGGCTCCGGCAGCAGGGAGAGGATGGAAGTCAGGCAGCAGGCTCAAGGAGACATTGAGAGGGAGAAGAGTTTCCACACCAGCCCAGACTTGGGCAGCGTCAGGGTGGACAGTGGGAGCAAAGCTTTGCGCTGTGGTGGGGGCCTGGGGGGTGCTTGGTTTGATTTGGGGTGGTGGGAGGGGCACATGTTTGGCTTTGTTTCTGGGGCTGGCTGGCCCATTCAGGTGTTTTCGGCTCCACTCTGTTCTCTTGGGTTCTGTAGGGTTGTCTTTGGGGCTGGTGAGTGCCAGTCTGTGGTGGTTGGGTAGGGGCTGGTCCGGGCCTTTCTGTTCTAACCAGTTCTCCTCTGCCCTGGCCTCATTTCCTCTCTTTGGGTCAAAGCTTTGGGTNATATTACATTTAATAATAGTGTCTTGTTGACATATATTATATATAAACATATCATTCCTTATTATATATTATGTAATATAGTATATAAATTATGGTATATCTGTTATACAGTATCAGTTTTTATATAGTACAATATATAATTTACCAATGTGTATGAGGTATTTTTTATATATATGGTTTAGTGGTTAAGGGGTTACAGTGGCAGTGCTGAATTGATGGTTGGATTTGATGCTCTTAAAGGTCTCTTCCAATCCTGATGATTCTATGACTCTATACAGTAAATATTCTATTNTAGGGGCTGGTCCGGCCCTTTCTGTTCTAACCAGTTCTCCTCTGCCCTGGCCTCATTTCCTCTCTTTGGGTCAAAGCTTTGGGTTTCCTCCCTCTCCACTGCTCTGTTCTCTCATTTTTTACCTTCTTGGTGAAGAAACTTCTCCCAGTATCCAGTATAATGCAGTACTGTATAATAGACTATATTTAATACAATACAAATATAATATAGTATAGATTATTAATAATACATAAATAATATAAATATATAGATATGATAACATATATTATTAATATATTACATTTAATAATAGTGTCTTGTTGACATATATTATATATAAACATATCATTCCTTATTATATATTATGTAATATAGTATATAAATTATGGTATATCTGTTATACAGTATCAGTTTTTATATAGTACAATATATAATTTACCAATGTGTATGAGGTATTTTTTATATATATGGTTTAGTGGTTAAGGGGTTACAGTGGCAGTGCTGAATTGATGGTTGGATTTGATGCTCTTAAAGGTCTCTTCCAATCCTGATGATTCTATGACTCTATACAGTAAATATTCTATTTATGATATTTAGTACATAAATAAGTACATTAGGTTTCCAATCCAGTTTTCCCAATATCCATTTTTTTTCCATTTCCCTGTCCTGCTGGCACTCTTACCCTTGCTCTCTCTCTGATGTGAGACAAAATAACATCACCTAAGTATTTCTTCTTTCCATGACTTGAAGCCAGACTAAAGAAAAAGTTTCAGTGCAGGTAACTCCCTCTGCCCAGAAGGGCCGTGGATTAGGGATTTTTGATTTTATTCCACGCTATGGATAAGTGCAGCTATCTCATGGTTATCTTTTATTTGACATCACCTGTTTTCAGGCATTTTTCCTTCTCTCAGCAGTTAATGTTGCTCTTTACACACCCCGCCCGTGACAGCACAGCAGTTGTTCTCACACCAGTTATTAATTGATGCCAACATGTAGAGAAAACAAAGTTTCACCTTGTTTTAATAAATTAATCCCCCAAACAGGTCCAGCAGGCTGAAGTGAAGTACATTAGAGGTGATTCCATAGCAGGCAAAGCAGGGATATTAAAAATCAAACACCCATAAAAGGTGAGATGTAGGAGCCCAATCCTGTGGCCGAGTTTAACAAACTCTGCCTGCCTTGTAGCAACTCCTCTTAGTAATGGTCTGTTCAGTGGAATACTAATATTCCTCTAATCCTTATTTTATATAAAAAGGAAGATTAGGAAAATATTTACTACTGAGACAGCAAGAAAAAGACTTAGTAAGGAGAAGTTAAAACTTTAAATGTTCCATTTGTTTTCATGTGGGTATTTACCTGCACCAACACTGAAGCTTGAATTTGTCTTTGAAAGGATATTGGCACCTCCTTTGGATACTGCTGTGTGAACACTCAGAATACCTAAAGCTATTTTAATTTCATAACTTCTAATGGAGAAAAAGGCAAACATTCATATTCTGTTTTCCCCCCATCGTTCAAGTGTGTATTGAGTGAAGCACTCTGGAGCAGTGAGGAGCAGGCCACGGAGTGGGCTCAAAAAGGAATTTAAGCAGGTGGGATTCCATCCCTCCTCAAGGATTGCGCTTTTTTCATTTTGTGAACATGTTGTGAAATTCAACAGCTTGTCAGTCAAAACTGCAGCTTCTTGGAAACACAGGGGAGAGCGGAAAAGATGGGTTCTGTGGAGAGCTTCTATTTGGGTATGTGCGTGGTGTTTCTTGGACAGTCTCTACCAGCCTTTGCCAAAGGGGAGAGGAGAACAAGTGGTTGGAAATCTGCTATTTTTTTAAATTTAAAAATTTTGTGTCTGGGTTCACTTTTTGATGAGAACGTTGTGTTTTTTACTTGCTATTTCTGTCTAGAGATAGGGGGGGAAAAGTCACCCAAACCTGGATCTTCACATCTCTTTCAAGTGCAGCGTGTCCCTCAGTCACCAAGGGAAGTTCCCCCAAGCCCCCATTCCAAACTGGGAGCTCTGGGACCTTTTATTGGCCCTATCCATTGAAGAGCTATTGGAATGAAAGAGAGATGTAGATGTTTTATGAAAGATGCCATCTGCATTTTTCTGATGTTCAGGGTCTCATTTCTAGTATGTAATCTCTGTGATTGATGATTGGGCGAGTTAACTGAATATAAGTTAAAATACCAAGTGTTAGATGTGATTTAAACCAATTATTCTATGGAGAGATAAAATCTTTTCATGCTTTATTGTGCACTCTCTTAAGAATCAGCAGCTTCAGACTAAATACATAAAAGCAAGGGAAAGCAATTATGTCTTTAAGAATAAGAGCTCTGATTCAATATTTAAAGACTGCTTGACTTAAAACACTTAAAACACAAGTCATGGAATCCCAGAACGGCTTGGGCTGGAAGGGACCTTAAAGCTCATCCAGTGCCACCCCCTGCCATGGGCAGGGACACCTTCCACTGTCCCAGGCTGCTTCAAGCCCCATCCAACCTGGCCTTGGACACTTCCAGGGATGGGACACCCACAGCTTCTCTGAACACCCTGTGCCAGGGCCTCAGTACAAATTACTTGAGATTTGCAAAAAGAAAATCAATGCAAACAAAAAAAAGGTAAGAAGTATCATCTTTGCCCTGTTTACCCACTGCTGTGCAGTGCCTGTGATTTCAGTGATTTTCTGTGTTTATTTGTGCACACAAACCAGTAATCTGACAAATCTAGGAGATATTAGGAGTGGAAATTAGTAAGGAGAGGAGAAGGAGGCAGTGCTGTATTCAGGGAGTATAAATCTGAACCAGGTCTTTTGTACAGGAGAGAAAGTAATTACCCCACATCTATTTTTGTGCATTGCAGGAACTTCGAAGGGCAGGTGAATCTGTCAAAATGCTCTTTTGTGTCTGCCACCAGCACCGCTTTTCGGGTCAAGGGAGCAGCTCACACCTCATTTCATCATTCCATTATTAATGCCCCACCAAAAGTCTGAGCTACGTAAGCTCCGAAGTCGCTGCCATAGAGTTCTGGGAATTGCAATCCCCAGAGTTATTTTGCTTCAGGAATCTGCTGGTGGACAGCCCAGGGATTGGTGGTCACACACTGCTGTGCCATGGTGCCACAGCCAGCCCAGCTGGAAGCAGTGGAGGGGGCAGAGCACTGTCGGGTGGGGAATTTCAAAGGCTTCCGTTCTCTCTGGTCAACAATAAAATGATTTTTTCCTGTTTGTTGAGTGGATTATGCTGTGTGGGTGTTCTGGGTGGGAGCAGGGCAGATGTCCATCTGGTGGCTGGTGCTGGGGGATGGCTGTGCTGGTGCTCGGGGCCTCGTGGCTTTGGGCTGAGCCATCCCTCCCCTCTGCATCGTCTGCTCCAAGCACCCCTCAGGAAATGGCAGCTCTCCTCTGGAGCCGGGCTGCGAGAGCTGGGAGTGCTCACCTGGAGGAGAGAAGGCTCTGGGGAGGCTGTGGAGTTACTTCCAGTGCCTAAAGGGGCTCCAAGAGAGCTGGAGAGGGCTCACTCTTGGGGTTAATTTAGGGCATTGGGGTTATTTGAAGTAAACGATTTAACATTTGTGGTTACTACGAGTCATTTGGGTTACCTGGGGTCAAACTCACATTCTATGGAGCACTTTATGACTGCTTAAGATCTTTGGGTCAATCAATTAACATTTGTAGGTCATTGGGGGGTACTAGAGGTCAAACTTGTTCTGTGCAGAGCATTTTGAGGTTACTCAAGGTCAACCAGTTAATATGTGGAGTAACTATAGGTCACTGGGGGTTACTAGAGGTCAAACTCACTGTCTGCAGAGCACTTTGGGGTTACTTGAGGTCAACCAGTAAATATTTGGGGTTACTATAGGTCACTGGGGGTTACTAGAGGTCAAACTCACTCTCTGCAGAGCACTTTGGGGTTACTTGAGGTCAACCAGTAAATATTTGGGGTTACTATAGGTCACTGGGGTTACTAGAGGTCAAACGTGTTCTGTACAGAGCACTTTGAGGTTACTTGAGGTCATTACTTGTGGACCACCAGTTAATATTTGAGGTTACTACAGGTCATTGGGGTTACTAGAGGTCAAACTCATTCGCTACAGAGCACTTTGAGGTTACTCGAGGTCAACCAGTTCATCNGCTCCAAGAGAGCTGGAGAGGGCTCACTCTTGGGGTTAATTTAGGGCATTGGGGTTATTTGAAGTAAACGAATTAGCATTTGTGGTTACTACGAGTCATTTGGGTTACCTGGGGTCAAACTCACATTCTATGGAGCACTTTATGACTGCTTAAGATCTTTGGGTCAATCAATTAACATTTGTAGGTCATTGGGGGGTACTAGAGGTCAAACTTGTTCTG
>VZRQ01005617.1:22598-34681 GCA_013397975.1 Machaerirhynchus nigripectus | reverse complement strand
TTTGTCTTCAGATGTTTATGACAGGTTTTTTCCCTAAACTACACAGAAAATAATTGTATTATCTACGTAGTCTGAATCCGTCAATACTTGGTGTTAAATTACAGCAAGTCAACACATCCAACATATCAACAGTTTCAAGAGCCATATGCACAAAAAATACCAAAAGGGTGTTGTTGTGCATGTAGTTGTAACAGTTCCATCACAAATTAGAGACTCATAAATACTGCTTATTATTCTAATATTCAGTTTACTGAGGGACAGTATGTTATTTCACATCATCACTCTTTGAGTAAAATGCAAGAATAGGAATGAAAATTTCTGAAAAGATCAGTACAGAGGATAAAGCAGATTTTTTTTCTTTTTTCAAAGTCTCAATTTCTTTTATACTTTTCACTTTTCAAAATCTGTACTTCAGAGGTTTTTTATATATTTAAGGATAGCAAACAACTATTGACTTCACTGACTGTAGTTCTTCCTAATGTTTAACTGGTATCATGAATTATTAGTGATTCTAAAATTCAGTCTGAAAGTGGACAAAGGCAGATTTAGATAACACATTTGGAAATGTAATCCTTAAATACTCAGAAAAATCTTTGGTAAGTCTGTGACCAAGCTGTGAACAGAACCAAGAACTTACTGTTTCTAGTCCTCTGTTGTTTTTTCCATAATAGCACTTTTTACAGCCTCTTTACCCACAACACAATTTTAATATATTATCTTATAGCCAAAGAGGTTAATAAAAAGTAGAAATACTGCAGTGTGATTTTTGTGCAAGTAATAAGGTCTACAAAGTATGGTACAGAATACACTAATAAAGTGAAGAGTTAGTATAAAATTTTTTACTAAATTCAGAAAGATAATTACAAGAACTGAAAGGTTTTTGGGAAACTGAAGTCTAAAGCTTTAAAACACGTCAATTTTATTGTGAAATACAGAACTTGATTGGGCCAAGTATGTATGGGCAGCTGTGAAATTAGAGATATAGTCTGACTTATAAGTAGCTGTAGGAGTTTTTAATCAGCTGCTCAACTCAGTCAAATGTAAATGTGTGAGGTCTCTCCTTTATGCTGGTTTTAAACATGTCACCTGTAGGGATATTTGTTCCGAATTATGCAAGTAGCAAGGTAACCAAGCAAAACTTAGGAGCTAATAAAAGCTCTCCAGTAGCCTTGGCATTTTAGTGTGTTCAGCAATTTCTCAGAAAAATTGCCTGAAGGTGTAAATAAATATCTATCACCTAAATATGAAACAGAGCATAATTTGCCTGCTTGTTTCAACAAATACCACAGAGGTATTCCTTCTGATGGTTTTATGACAGCCATGGCTGCTGTAAGTGTCCTTCATTTTTCTTTTTGGGGGATATAGCGAATCAGAATCTCTCAGAAGACCTAGAGGGGACCTAAAAGGACCAAGAAGCACCACACACACCATCTAAGAAGGGGAAGGTACCTGAAGCACAGAGGCTTGGGTCTGTAGAATTTACTGTTAAAAATAAACATTCATAAAACCATTCAACTTTGATACTCGTAGTGTCTTCTTACAATAATATGTGAGGAATGGGATTGTGAACACAGGAGTACAGCTCTTCAGCTGAGTTGTCCCTAATAAGCTTCCTGGTTTTTATTATCATTATTATCATTATTATTAAGCCTAACTGCAGATACTAAGTAGCCTAAAACATTCAAAGAAAGGGTTAACCTTGCTGATGGTACTGGAGAGGATTAAAAGCTTTAGAGGTGAAAACACATTGATTTATTCCCACATTATGTTAATATTTGCTATATTTAATGCTGCTGAGAATTCATCAGTAGAGCTAAATGTGATGTTTTAAGTTCTATATTTTAGTTCTCACTTTTTGAATATATTGATATCAAAGGGACTTCTTAATTTTGCAGTGTTTGGCTATTAACTGTCCTAACACTGAAGCTAGTTAAAATCAGATTACTTTTCTTGCTTTTGCTAAGTAGTATTTTACTTTTATTTTATCTCACTGATATCAGTGAGATTATTTCATTGAAGGAGCTTTATTCTATATTCTCAAAATGTGCTTGTCATTTAAAGCATTACAAAGTATGCTTAAGTTATCTATAGCTATAATTCACTTATACTGAATATGCAATACAGGAACATAAACTTTAGAATCCTCAGTAGAAACACAGACTTTAAACAAGCAAAAAAGCACAAGAAACAGCAGTTTAGAATTCCTGACCTTTGGATTTTTAAATACTAAGGAAAGCCTTTTGCATTTAATAATGTACAACTTCAAAAATACATTAGGTGTACAGTCTCAAAGAAATCACAAATCATGGTAGCAAAACTGAAATATGATGAAGCAGAGATGTTTGTTTGTTCTTAAATTTGGGGCGTTCCATTCATTCAGCAGTGAGGGCTGAATTCCTACAGGGCAATCAGAATTAGGTATTCCTTTTGAGACCATGCAGGACATCTACTGGAGCCAGCACAAGATTTGCCAAAAGCCTAAGAGCCAAAGCTGGCTTTTGTGGAGGAGTGTGGTTGTTTTTGCCATTCTTCACTGATGTGTCTTCAGTCATTCATGGAGAAAGTTCTGTTGCTTCCATTGCTTGATTCTTGTTCTTCCTTCTCTGTTTCTCCCATACTGAATTTACCTTGGTGTTATTGACCTTTGTTATTAATTTCTCCGCAACTACATTCTTCCCACCCACTACACTCCCAATATGTCATCTCATAAAAATATAATTATTGATACTGATGCTAAAAAGTCATCAGTGGATTTCTGGATAGGTTAAGAAACTGAGAATTCCCTGGAGTTACGAAGCTGAGAACGGGGACTTCTGAGTCACTCAAGCAACTGTATTTATTTTCACAAAGTGCAGTTGTGGCATGTTTGCAAAGATTTCTTTGGAACCAAGTGTCCCTGAAATGTGCTTTAAAAGTGAGACCCAGCCCTTTAGCAGCACCCCGCACCCTTACCCTCCCTCCCCCATTGCAGCTACCCAAACCTGGCCACATGAACACAATACCTAAGCATACTTTCAATACAAAGTGAGTAAATTAATTAGAATTATCTTCTTCTGAGCACCCAGATGCAGGATCTCTCAGCTTAAGGACACAATGAGAGCAGCTCTCTGAGGGATATAGGCAGCCTGGACAACCGTCGCCTGGCAGAAATTAGATGCCAAAAAAACGTGGGTTTCAGCTAAGTTAGACATTCCTCCTGTTCCATGGAGGAGAGCAGCTTGGGACCAACCCAGCCCGCAGCGGAGGGGCACATCTCATGTCTCGAGGGCTTCTCTTGTGGCAGGGCAGCTCTAGGGGAAGGGAGCCTGTGGGGAGCCGGCAGCTCTGGGGGGAGCCCCTGAGGAAGAATCAGGTCTACATTAAAAATTTTGGTGACAACAGAGGCAGAGAGGACCGTCTCAGGAGCGTCCTGAACCACAGGGAGCAGTCCCTACCTGGCCAGGAGAGGAGCAGCTTGCAGTGCTGCGGGCAGCAGGCGCAGTGGCTGAACAGGCAGTTGCTGTCCAGCTGCCTGCTCCTGGCAGTGACTCTGTTGGCTTCCCTACTAGGAAAAGGGCTCTAGAAACTCAAAGTCCTGCTGCAATGTACTAAGTGTTTTACACCATGCTCTTTGTTCTAGAACACATAGTTTCTAGAACACGTAGTTTCCTCAGACATAGGTCTCATCTGTAAGAAATGGTACTGGATGCTAAAACTTCTCACACTCATTGGCGCAACATGACTCTGAGTTTAATCCCCACAGGGATTAATCTCAAGAAAATCTAACAGCAAGAAAAGATAGGTGGTCTGAATTTACTGACACTACACCTATTCTTCCATAACTTCAGGGCATTTTTGTCTTATAACTCTCAGATTCCATCTGAACCAGGTATTCTAGAAAAGGACATTTCACGTAATCCATAGCCAGACGCTTCTCTTCTAGGTGTCATGGTTTGATGCAGGTTTAAATGACAAGCACACGAAATCTATTTGCATAAGGGGAAAATCAAGATTATTGAGGAAAACAGGAAAACTACAAGGTAGAACAGGTTCAGACCTAAACAGCTGCAGTATGAAGTAAGTTTATTGCTAACAGAAGTAAAAGAAAAAAATGGAAATAATAAGAAATTAAAGCAAACTCCCCTTTCTTCCAGCACCCCTTCTTTCTAGCCCACTTGCACACAGGATAACAAAACATGGGCTTCGGTCAGTGTTACAGTCTTGACAGTCTCTTTCTTATGCTTAAGCAAAAGGGTTTCTTCTGCTATGCCATGGAATTCATCTCAACTCAGCAATCTGCCCAATAAATACGGATTTGCTGACATGAAAAAATATCTCTCCCATGAAAATCTCACAGTCCCTTCACACTGCCAGTCATGGGCCACGACATGTGGTTATTACTCTTTTTAAAGATGAATTATTCTAGCTTCAGAACAAAGACTCTCTGCTTCAAAATCTCTAAAAGCCTCCTCACAGCTATATAACCTGGCATAGGCATTTCTTACTTTTACAGGCATGGATTTTTCATCTCCCCATGTACTTTAAATGGATTAAAGAGGCAAAACAGTTTGTGATATTACAGTTTTTATCATCGCTTTCAGGAAGCATTTTTAAGTTACAGGCCAAAGTGTCTCCGCCCTTTCTCCCACTGCCATTTTCAGCTTTGTCCCACGTGATCCTGTCATTCCCTTTCTCTCTGACCTTAGAGTTCCCATGCTAAGGAATTGATCTTGTTTGGGCTTTACATTTGAGAAAACCTCACTCCCTTTAAGCTGCTGGCTGTGTGGTGTCTTCTTCAGTTTGGCACGAGCTGTGGTGGCTGCAGAGAAGCCCTGCTGACTGCCGCCGGTTTTGCAGGGGCTGTGCCGGCCATGTGGAGGGGAAGGGGGGAATCCACTGGTCCCCAGAAGCCGTGCCGTGTGATTTCAGCCATGCAGCAGCTCATGGCTGTTTCAGCTGCCTGCGGCTCTGCAATGGTTCCCCCGCAGTGAGCCGGGAGGTCTGTGCCGCTGCGCCGCGGAAAAGGGAGCGGGGAAGGAGGGGAAAGGGCCCGCCCTGGGCCCAGGCCGGGGCCCAGAGGCCCCGAGGCCTCCCCCACCTCCCGGCAGAAGAGCTGGAACAAAAGGAAAATCCCGTTCTTCCATGTCTGTTTAAATATGCAAATCACAAGAAGTGCCACTGCTCTAAAAGCTTGTCAATCAACCCACTAAACTAGGTTTATCCATTCGTGTTTTACATCCTCATACTGAGGCAAAATTCCTGATCTGAGACTCTGAGAAAACTTTTATTAAAAATTTGAAGTATTTCAAATGACAGATGTTGTCTCCTCATTTTTCCTGGTGTAGGTACATTGGTCAAGTGGAGATGATTTGGGAAACACTAAAAAATTAAAACCATTATTTATTATTTTATTTGGTGAATAATTAATTAATTACTTTGACCTCCAGTGAAGGTCTAGATGAATTTGGATTAAAACAATGGATTAGGACTACAGAGATCTAAATTTTAGTCCTATCTCTGGTGCAGAAATCCAGTTCTGACATATTTTAGTCTTTTCAGTTGTGGATCTCAGTTCCAGCTTGTTTACCTTCAGAAAAGTGAAGAATGAGGGCATGAGCTCTTATGTTACTATCTAAATGAGTGCCACAAAAGACCTTAGAATAAATATTGGAAAAATATGCAGCCATCACGTTATCATCTCCTCAATAAATCCTACCTCTCCCACGCCATACAATGACATTAGTGTGTTAAGGAAAGGTACACACGCTTCAAATGTTGAGCCTTATATAAGGCAATCCCATCATACATAAACAGCTAGTAAGAGGAACATAAAGAATTTGTGCATTTTATAGAATATTGTCAATGTACCTTACTCTGATACAAACACAGCATTATGTAGACATACTAATTACCCATATACAGCCTTTTTTTTCTGAGGAAGAAAAAGAAATCCTTATTTTCAACATCTATCTCAATTTTTGCTAACTCCTGTGCATTCAAAAGGATTGTTCAAGCTGAATAAATTCCCTGTTTTTCTTAGATTTTCTCAAATGGCTCTGTGCACTGTTTGTTTGAGTGAGGAAATATCCATGTGTGATTTTCAGTTTCTGCATGGTAACAGTGGCGAGTGGCTGCACATCTGAAGTCGAGGCCTGGACGTGGCACTGGCGAGTGACGCAGCTGTGTAGTCCCTGGATGGCTCCCACAGGGCCGTGCCGTGAGCGGCCGCCCCAGCCTCAGGTGCGCAGGTGGCGGTGCGGAGCGTGCCCCAGCGGAACCCGCGCTGGCGTACACAGCTCGGCGTGTCAATGCGTCAACAAAGGCAGGGTAAAGAATAAGGGAGGGACTCTGTGTGTCACCCAAGAATAGGTTTATTCCGGATGGGAAGCAGGGATGAAAGCGAAAAATCACGGGGGTACACCAACTTATAAAGGGGGGTGGAAACAGGGGGTAGGAACAACGCAGTGAGCAATCAGGGAGATCACAGGAGGGTACCAGCTGGAGAGGGACAGGTAACCGGCCAGCGGGGGTTAGCAGGGGAGGGTACAGCAAAGCAGAAACCAATGGGGCTTCGAGGCTAACACAACTTTCTAGAACGGGGGAAGGGTTTGCAGGGGATTGACATGATAACTTTTACATGCACTTGGGAAGGGCTAGGCTTAATGGAACATGGGGAAGGGAGGAGGAACCCAGGGCTATACCAAAAGGGAGTAGGGGGATTTTCAGGATATACCAAAATACCCTGGAGGGATATTTTCACACTACAACCAGCGAGCAGCTATTCTTACTGCTAACCTTCTTCAGTAAATTCACAGGCCTCCGGCCACATGTACTAACATATATGGGCTTTTCAATTAGACCTGTGCTTTAGAGATTACTACCAAGTAAATTCTTCTGCGTGTTTCAATGAAGACAGTGGCTAAATTATATTGGTTGCTATTGGTATAAATCTAGCTGCTCAGGTAATGAGAGTGAATTAAGCTACAGCCATCTCAGTTAACATGGCAGTGGACACATTGGGTGGTCACAGCACAACAGCTCAGCTGTTTAAACAACACAAAACATTCAGCTGGTCTCAAGAGTCTAGTGTTAAAGGTATGTCTTAATGTCAGAGCAATATTAATTGGATCTAGTTGAATACTATAATTACTTAAGGACCTTTCTGTGTTTCCAGTTATATGTAACTAAATATACATTTATATAACCATAAGATAGGAGACTAATTGATCAATAAAAACTTGGAGAAGAGTTACTAGTATTCTAAAGTACAGTGCTTACGAAAAGCTTTATATGCTTGAGTACTAACAGAGGCTGGTTTCATTACAGAAAAAAGCTAAGAATACTTCATTTTCCCTCTACGTCCTGTAGTCTTAATAAATGACTTAAAAAAAAAAATTAAGATTTTTTTTTCAATGCTGGACATTTCTCCATCACATCCTTCTGCTGTGTTCAGAACTGGTAAAAAGTTGGAGAAATAATTAACAGTGCATCTGTAGTTTCTCTGGGGTTAGAGCTATGCTTAGCATTTGGAGAGCTGCAGTCCTTTTAATGATTTTAGACAATAAAATCTGAATATATATAGATCACTAGTAACAATATTTTCTATTTCATAATGTGAAAAAAAGGAAAAAAGTCTTTTTGGCTCTGAATTCACACGAGGGAAAGGCCATCAAACCCTTGCTTCTGAAACAAGATCTCTAAACAAACTAAACATCAAATACTTCAGATTAGAGAACAAGTTTCCCTTAATTTCAGTGAAATCTGAAACTGTCTTCTGTCAGATCAGAAATGTCTTAAGGAGAACCTCTTAATTCATCTGTAACAACAATGAAGGTGAGTGCTCCCAGCCTCACAAGAGGCCTCCTGGACTCCTGCCAAGTGTGCATGCAGGGTCAGGATGACTGATCCATGATCTTCCTGGTGCTGGGTGGTCGCCATCAGCTACCAGTGCCCATCCAGGAGCCATTGCCTCTGTTTCCCCATCAATGTTTTCCCCTGGTTCAGATAGCCAGGTACCACAGAATGCTTGTAACAACGCTGTAGGTGTGTAAGGAAATGCCTCCCTGGGGCTGGCCTTAGGGTGACTTTGAGGCTTGGGGAACTTTGAGGCTTTGAGGGTGTCGCTATTGAGGATCTGGACATTTCTTGGATTTTTTTCATCCCCAGGACACCCGGTGACCATGAGAAAGACCATGACCCTTCTGCAATGTGTGACACCAGCAAGGGGTAGCAGCTCTTCATTCTCAGCTCTCTCCAATCTGCCACAACAAACAAGATATGGAGGGAATGCCATAATACTCCAGATCATGAAGAGCTTCTGATAAAGCACTGGGGTGATGCTTGGAGAGGAGTCATGAGCATCAAAGAACACCAGGCAGGTCAGTATTGCTGGAGAGCCAGGCCTTGGAGGGCCACAGTCTGCCACTTTGTGACACCAGCCTCCACAGCTCAGTGATACAGAAGGGATGTCTGTCCCAGTGTTCCATCGCACTTCTGCACACATCCGGGTCTACTGCAGCTCCACTTTCTACTTCTCTTCTTCTCACCCATGTCTTCTGCTCACCATAGGTATTTCCTACCGGTCACCAAAGGCTTTGTCTTTTCTTCCCCTCCTCAGATGCCCTTGCACTTCACTTTCTCTGGTCCTGCCTGCACCGACATAAACAACTCCACCCCAATAAAAATAAAAATAAAATAAATTTAAAAAAAATAACTAAAATAAAGGGGTCCCCCAACAGGACCCTTTTTCCTGTTGCTTCCAGCATGGATTGATCCAGTCCCAGATTTGGGATTTGGGACAGCATTATTCAGGCAATGTCAAACTTAAATGATGTTTCAGATATAGCTACACATCTCTAGTGCTCCTGTACAGGTTATCTGTGCATTTTGGCCATTTCTTGGGAAACACTCCTTCATGGATTGTGCAATCCAGCCATTCCTTACAGTGCCATGTTGTCAGGATTGCGGGGCAGACGATTGAGAGATGTCACAGAGATGGTTTATTGCTCAATCAGTCTCATATTTATTGAAGGATAGAGCAAGAGGGATGCTGTGACCAGCATCCCACATTCAGAGGTAGCAGCGATTACAATAGCAGCAACAGTGGTGGCAGCTGCAGCAGGTGCATATGCCAGGGGCGAAGCAGGGTGTCCACTTATTGTTACAAGACCTTATATACTTTTTAAAGACAATAAGCAAATGACACAAAGCTTGTTAGCACATTTTTACCAATCATCACTGTACATGATTTTACCACAATGCGTACTTTCTTGACCAATCACCACGTTGCTGTTAAGGCCTACTGCACAGGCTAATATTGTTACATCTTAACTTTTTAACAAACTTTACCATAACGTTTATTACTAAACTCTAAATTCTTGACTTTTTCACTTATCATTATTCTATCATGCATAAAATGTGTTTCTACTTGTTACATGTTTCTTCTTGCTAAAATATATTTCTACTTGTAAAAAGCATATTTCTCTTAAAAAGCATATTTCTTTCAAAACTACAAAACTGCATTCTTGAAATAAATTGTAAAAGCTTATTGTTCTAACTCAGGCAGCCTTCTCCAAGGTCTCAGATCGAAACGTGTATCCATTCCTATCTGGTCAAGCACAAAGCTCTGTATGTTCTCTGTCAGCACTTGCAAATTGTCTGTAGCTCCTTTGTCCGTAACTTCACTCCCCACACCATCTGAAACTTTTCCTGTCTTCCTGAACCGCCTGTTCTGAATTTCTGGTGATCAGTGATGGACCAAATTTTAACCTTGCTGGTTTTCCACAGCCATGGATCCATTAACTCAGATCTCATGGTTTGGTGATGCCCTCCTTTCTGGGGTGCAGCAGGGATTCTTGCAGAGGGCAGCCTCCAGCTAGCAGTGTATTTCCAAGAGCCGTAGGGGCGGACATCACATTGTAACATCACTGGGTGGTGGAGCTGGTAACAGTCCTAATAATAATCCCAGGAATAATCCTAATCCTGGTGGTAGATTGTGACTGTGACCTAATCCTGGTGGTAGATTGTGACTGTGACCTCACATCCGTTGCTCTGTAAATCCAGGTGCTGTCAGAGCCTGGGCCAGCCTGTGGGAACAAGCACACATGGCCACCGGGAAGGAGTGGAGCTGCCCCATCTGCTGCGATGCACCAAATGAAGTTGCTTATGCGATGCCCTGCAGCCACCGATTCTGCCTTGGCTGCATCCTGCGTTGGGCAGAAAGAAATCCTGCCTGCCCACTCTGCAGAAGATCCATCTTGACAGTGAAGTTTTCTGACCGTGGTGGAGATGACTACCTGCACTGTGTCATCGCACCTCCCAGAGAGTTGACAGAGACCAGCAGCCAGGCAGCAGAAGCTCCTGGAGGCCTGGCTGAAAACAGCCACCATAGCCCTGCAGAGTCCCATGTTTCCTCTCCACAAGGAATAACAGCCCCTGCTGAGCAGCAGGCTGCAGGACCAGAGGCTGTGGGTGGCATCCTGCCTGAGCTTTGGGCAGAACTTTTCCGGAGACGACAGAACCTCCTGGACCCTATCCGGCCTTGGCTGCGCCAGGGGCTGGAGATGATATATGGGGGCGAGTGGTATCAGGTGCGGAGTGCAGAGAGCGGCATCGTGCTCGCCCTCTGTGTTTATGGTCCAGACAGGGACGTCTTGGTCCAGAGGCTGCAGGCCCGTCTTCAGCAATACACTGCATCACTGGTCCATGGCATCCTCAGTATCATTGAGACCCAGTGCAGTGAGGAGGTTCGGAGGCTGCGCCATTCCCACACTGCCAGGGAGGAGGATGAGATCCCCGCTGCCAGCTCTGACTCCACTGCCTCCCAGGAGGGTGCCCCCACCCTCAGCCAGGCCCCGTTCAGTGGCATCGCAAATTTCAACACAGAGGAGGAAGCCAGCACATCAGAGACTGCCCTCTGTGGACATCCCAGCCACTCCCCATCTGTGTCCATCCGTGCAGAGCAGGAGCAGCGCCAGGAAGAGCTGGGGGAGATAACAGTGGCTGCAGGTTCCTCTGCTCCTGGCCAGGGCAGCAACCACTCACCTATGACATCCCAGCGCCACCGAAATAGGAGAACCCCTTGGTCCCCAGATGCCTCCCATTCCAGCAAGAAGCAGCGCCATGATCAGGTCTAGAAAAGCCACACCAAGCTTTGACTCAAGGAAACGAAAATAAATGGCTATTACCGTAATGCAGCCTCAGGTTGCTTTTTTCTTCCTCTTCTCCTGAAGCATTCTCCTTTACCCTTACACCCAAGTGTCATCCAAAGGCCCCTGGAGCCCTAGTGCCATATTGGCAGAGCCACCTCCCCCAGGAAATGCTGCTGCAGCCACAGTGATGGAAGAGCTTGTGAGAAAACACAGGGGTGGATGCTTAGAGAAGAGTCCTAAGTGAAAGACTGACCAGGCATTCCTCAAGCAAGAAATGGAAAGCCGTGGGAATGCCTTGCACCATTTCTGCTCAGCACCTTAGGAAAAAATGTTCAGTTTGCTGAGGTAGCTGGGGAGAATCACACTGCTCGTCCTGCTAAGCATCCTTCATTTGATACAGACCAGGGTACAGAAAGGCTGCATGAGATTAAGAAGCAGGAAAACAATTTGCATCCTTGTTTTTGCAGCTGTGTGTCTTGTCTGCTGATGAATGAGAGTTCTTTTATGTGTGTTTGTTGATTATGTTTGTCACCCCAAGACACCTTGTTAGTTTCAGGCTAGGGAGGTCCAATATATAAGATACTGTGTGGTGCTTTTGTATCCAAAAAATGAGTAAGGATTACAAAAACTCCTTGACCATATTTTCAAAACTGTACTTTTTTACCAAGTAATAGGAGTAAATTTTTATGTATTATTTGGGCTGGCCCTTTAGAGAAACTCTTTCTCTTGAAGTTGAGAAGCTAAGGAATGAGAAGTTCATAGATTTCTTATCTGTGCTGGAGGCTGGGCGGAGCACAAGAGGCTTTGCCCTCACGTGTTCCAGTGAGTAGTTTCTTGCGGAGGTGTGGCATGCCACAGGCTGCCCGGAGAGCGCTGTGGGGGTCTCTCAGGGAGAGCAGCCGTGCTGATCCCGTGGCCTCTTCCAGGCTGCCCCTCACTTGCTCCGGCCGGCTG
>VZRQ01005617.1:0-13361 GCA_013397975.1 Machaerirhynchus nigripectus | reverse complement strand
CCCTGATCATATTTTTAACATCACTGTTTTACTTCTTATTCTGCTTTAATATACTCTTCTGTATAAGCTTTTTTTTTTTTCTTTTCTGTATGCTTTTGGTAATTTACATAAACATACACTGTATATGAATAATGGATAAGACTTATTTTAAATGCAAGGCTCCTAGCTCCCACAGTGCAGTAGTGTATACAACAATTTGATTGGCTCTGCTCTGTTTTCATTACTGGCAATTTCTGGGAACACAATAGAGGTTGAAAAGGCTGACAGGAACGGACAGTATTTATTTTGTGAGAAATGTTTGCCTTTTCAATTGCAATTGTATTGTGAAGTTTTGTGTGAAATTATTGCTCCTTGATTTTATTTTGTTTCCCTGGGAGGAATGCATTAGAAGGTCTGTGACTGTTCCTTTGTGGATTGAATCAGATCTGTGGTTTGGTTTTCTGGGGATTTTTTTTAAGGATACTGTACTGCTGGATTTTTTCTCCATTTGCATAAACGTGAGCATGAGCTATGAATAAGTAAAGAATCATCAGATTCTCACGGTTTCTAAGTGAAAATAACAAGACAATGCTAACAAGCACTTGAAGAAGTTGAAATATATTGACTTTAAAAAGTTAAAATATAGAGATTTTAGTTGCGATTTTAGTTTAGAGATTTTAGGTTGTTTTGATTCTTTCCCCAGGAGAATGAAATGGCTTCTGAAATGTACATTCATCATTTTCATCCAAGTCAGTAGATGCTGTTATAGCATACAGATAATCCTTACATTAAGCACGTATTTTTAATAGAGGACAAAGACACAATGTTAATTAACCAAGATGCACAAAGGTTTTACTTTTATTTTAGCAATATCTTAGTCTATATGCTTATGCAGAAAGAAAATAGGATTTTTTTTCCTATTATTCTTCTCCCCTCAAACAACTATCATTTATTAACAAGATAGGGAAAGCTACTGCTGTTTATGATTTGAGTAATAATTTTGCAAACTCTTCAGGCATGTTCATGAAAGTAGTATTTTTCCTGAAATAAAATGAAGATCAGTGTGCCAGCCTGACTATTCATCCATAATCATCATTCACTTTCAGTCAGATGCACAAAAAAAGTTTCTTTTAGAAATTTTATACCTGTAAATTACTTGAATTCTTTTTCTGCTTTCTTTTGGTATTATGGGAGAGTATCTAAAGTTACTATAGCAAACAGTTTCACGACATGCTTAACTCTAGCTGTCGACAATTAGGTCATGTACAGGTCATGTAAGCTCTCACAGGTTTGATTAATATTTTTAATAGCTGAGGATACTGTAATATAGCATCTGCTACTTATACAAATAATTCTGAAAATTACTAATTTTATCTGCTGATTGCACATCACATTTAAGCAACCGAAACACAGTGCTAAAATGTCTTTTTTTTAACATCAACAGATGAACTTTGTGAAGTTTTAGCATTTAGTATTTCAAGTCCTTGACAGCTCGTTTCTGACAGGTTGCCTGAGCAAAACTTTATTTTTCTTACTCCTGTCCTAACAAAGACAAATAAAGGTTACATGAATAAATAAACACAACTTCTGAGCTCCCCAGTATGCAAGACAAGTGATGTTTTCTGTGTTTTCTGTATATGCTCCTGCACTTTACTATTTTGAAAACCAATTTCAAAATGTTGCTAGTAAACACTTGGAAATATTTAAAAGCAAGTGCTCCTTTCCATTCCTCTGCAAAATTCTAGGGCAGGGTTTTGTTTTGATTGTGTGATACCATCAGTTCTGTCATAAAAACACACAAATGTCCACAAAAGCTATTTAGACAGCTGCTAAAACATAAAGCCCCTTTCATACTTCTAACCACTGCAGAAGAGAAGCTATTTTTACAGAAACATGCAATTCCCAAGTCAGTGAAGCTGCCAGATTGCATGGCTTGTTACCAACCAAATATCCAGATAATATTCTATTCACAAACTCAGTGTCTCTTTTTAGTAAACCTTGCACTAAATCAGATTTTGATGAGATTTTTTTTTTGTGATTAAACTTGGTGGAAAGACAGAAAGTTAAGGTAGCTTGTGGGGTTTGTGGGGGAATATACATTTTGAGGTTTGTTTTGGTTTTAAGTGTTTTTCTGTTGTTGTTTGTTTTGTTGTGGGTGTTTTTTGGTTGTGCGTGTTGTTTGTTTTTTGGTTTGGGGTTTTTTTTGGTGGTGGTGGCCTTTATTTTTTTTTTTCCTGGCTGAGGAGCAAGGGGAGAAAGTTCCTGTGCATTGAATAATTCTAAATATTAAAAGAAAAAAAGAAGGAAAAAAAGGAGAAAAGCTGTTTTGGTTCATTTGGCGCTGATCTTCCTACAAATACTGTAAATTTAATATAGTGGAATCCTAATGAAGATGCTCTGGCAGATGGCCCTTTGTCTCCATTAAGAAGAATTCTTGATTAACTGAAGACAGTACTTGAATAATAATTTTTTTGGGAACTTGTGGTGCCCACCCAACTGCTGAGAGGCTCTCAAGCCAGTTTGTCAGTGGGTGCAAGCCAGAAGGGCTCTGCTGGAGCCAGCAGAGATGGCTCAGGCTGCGGCTGTGCTTCCCACAGTTGGAAACCAGCGTCTCTGAGCACAAATGCACCTCCAGTCCTCAAAGACATTTGGATGTGTAGGATTGTGGGTCCCACTGGATCCTGTTGACACAGTGGACTGCAAGTGGTTGGCCATATCACTTGACAAATAGAGGTTCTAAGAGTGACCAAATCAGCAAATCCAGAATGGTTGTGAGGTGATTGTTACGGTAATCCATGACAGTGAGCTGAGCTGAAACAAACACTGAGAGGCAGGGATGAATGTTAAACCAATTGTACACCAAAAAAGGTGAGTCAGTGAATGAAAATGCTCATCAAGAAATTATAAAGAGGAATTTGTGAACCATGCTGACACCAAAAACTCACAGATACCACTGTGCCATTAGGTCATGCCATCATCTCCGTGATGTGGAGAGCAGTTGTATTAATTTCACAGTGATTGCTCAGAAAAATAATTTAATTTAAACATTCTTTTGTCATAAAAAAATATGATACAGTAGAGGTAAACAACCTTAGTAAGACACTTTTCCTTTAAAACCTTTCTCTCCTAGTGTTAACTAACTTGTGTGCAAAACATGGTTTAAGTGCTCAGCATCTTACAAAGAAGTTCAGTCTCATCAGAAGTGGGTCATAAAATCATCCTAATCACATCTACCTTTTGTATACCTAACACTGATCTGTCATACCTCAGGTCCATCCTGTCAAGATACAATCAGTAACGAAACAAAAAAACAAAAAACATCTCATTTTCATGTCGACTACCTGAAACTGTTTTTCTTCTTTTTCTATAATTGCAAGGATTTTGATTCTTGTGGTCCTCTCCTTTTTGAGTAGACTGTTCAGTGGGTGTCATTTCAGCATCTGTACAATTATTTCTGTTGTTGGCATATTGTGCTGGTGGTGGTGTGCTTCCTCACCATTAACTTGAATGCAAGGGCTGGAGGCTGTTGGGTCTGGAGCAGACCTGAATGCTGAAAATCTTGGTGATGTCCTGTGTTGGGGGGCAGGACAGTGGAACAGGGCAGAAACATTCTCCTTGTAGAAGAACGAGATGCATCCAAGCTTCCGGAGTCTGGCCAAACTCATGCTGTTGCAAAATCTCACACTCAGAAATGTCTTTTCAGGATGACACTGGTCCCAGTTCCACTTAGTAAAACTCTATTAGTATGGAAGGAAAGTTAAATCAGAAGAGTCAGATGCTAATCCTGAATGTATCAGATGTGTTTTGTGAAGTCCTTGGTGAATTTTGCCGATGGTTCTGTGCTGGCATGCAGCCATTTCCTTCATGACAATTCCGCATGACTGCCACATGGTGTTCTTAGTTTCTGAGTTTTCCTTCTGGTTTACTTGTAGGTTGACTTCCTGTAATTACTAAAATTTCACGATCAGTAGAAGTGATGGCAGCTGTTTTATAGTGCATACACACATGCATGTCTTTCCTGCACCTTAAATCAAGCTAAATGGATGTCTGAGTTAGATTCAAGAAAGTCAATACTCCATAAATTCTGATCTGCTATCCTGCTTTGGACACTCTTCTACATTATCATTGTTAATAGGGAGCTGTCGCCCTGAGTTTTGCAGTCTTTCGATGTTTTCATTCCTGTAATAGAATTTCTCACGCAGTTTCTGTAAACATAAGGCATGTTTACCCAACCGACATTTATTGTTTTCGTTCTTTTCGTAAGGAGAAATATGATAGACTTTTGGTCTGACCAGTGTCATTGAGAGGTGGTAACCTCATCCTCCAATCCATGGTTGTCTCTAAAAAGATATGTAACTGACTAAATAAAGAGGCCAGGCCCTTTTTAGCCCTCTTTTGCTCCCTCTTTTGTCCCTCTTTTGGCCCAGGCCCTATCCTGACAGAATGGTGTCTGCGTGGTTCTTTCATGTCTGAGTACAACAGGGAGCTGAGCTGCTCAAGTACTACATTACACTGTGTGAAATGCCTTCTGAAGTTCAATTTGAATCGATGTCAGTATACGCAGGGTTTTCAAACAGAGAGATTGTTTTATGCCCAGCCTGTTTCATGAAGGACGATGGATAAATTCAAGGTAGAACTTGTTCAACTATAAGCAGTGGCACAGTGATTACATGAGACATTCCACTTCAGATCAGTTGAAGAAGACTCAACCACTGGTCATCCTGTTCACATGAGGAGGACTGCATTACTTGCTGTGAGCATGAGAAAGGCTGCGTGACCCAGCCAGAGTGCATTAGCTTCTTCCTTCTGCCACGAAAAAATAGCTTTGTGATTAGGTCAGCATCATGATGTAAATCTTAAGATTCTGAGATGTCTGAGCAAATCAAGGCATCTGAACACCCTGATGCTTTTTAATCTATCTCCCTGTGTTCTTTTTACTTGTACTTTTAATTTTTGATCTGAGTGGTAGGAGGGGAAAACACAGTTTAGTTACACAGAAGTAGCTACTACAACCAACTTAATCTTTTCCTCTCTTCCAGTTTGGGAAGAACTTGATGATTATTATAATCTTCATCTTGATTATTTTTTGATGATGATGATGATGTTTATCAGATTCTTGTCCTTACTGGAAGTGGAGAAAACCATTAATATTTTGAAAATTATTACTATCAATTCCAATTTTAGTCTTCTTGGGCTGGGTTCCTGTCTCAGTTTAGACACCAGTTTAGGAGAAAAACACTCTGGAAAATGAGTGCTTCCTCTAAAGAAAAGGGTTCCAACAATCCCTTTCTGCCAATAAAAAAAAAGAATATTAGTGGATGAAAGTGAAAAAAACCTCAACCATTTATTGACAGAGTGCCCACATGGCACAAAAAAGAAAAATTAATAAATGCTAGATATTGAATTGTCTGACTTTACCCTCCCACCGGAACAAAAAAAACCCCCAAAATGCCAGGGAAAGGGAAAAAAAAAACCTCATGATAGCTGCAATGTGGTGGGGGAGGGGAAAGAAGAAATGGCACTGGCTTTCATCTCAGGGAAGGAAAAGAAACAAAGGTTCATGCAGCAGCTCGGAAAAAACAGATGGGAACCTGGTGAATCTCTGATGTTGGTCTCCACAGCAGATGAAGCTGGTGGATTTGGTGTCCTTTCTCTTGTCGGTTCGGGTTTCCAAGGTCTGGGGCTGGGACTGAGCAGCCCCTCGGCTTCCCGCTGGTTCCCGGACAATTCTTCTCCTGTCACTTAGTCCTCTCTCATCTCAGACCAAAACCAAACCGAGCAGTTGAGGACAAAACAAAGGCCTCCAAAGGATTGCTGCCACAGTCTCCAAAGCCAGGGAAAGGAAAACCAAAAAACCTTCTTGCCTAAGCTAACGAAAGCCAAGCTGTCTAAGCAAACGAAGAGAGCCCGTGCCAGTCTGCATGGCACCACCGACACCTGGGGAGTGAGGCTTTGAAAAAGCCCACGCAAGAGCCCCAAGGCTCCTCCCCCTCCAGACACACCTCAAAGCTCCAGCAACCATTTCTGGGCATAGGTGATCATGATCAGGGAGTAGAAAACCACCCCAAGACAATTATGAAGCCCTGATGAAATCCTTAGTCAAAACTCTCACTGTAGGCATTTGCCTGATTGAAGAGATTTTCTTGATCTGCAGGGATGGCATGACAATAATTTTCAGCACTGAGTTGTTGAGGAATATGTCTAGTGCAGGTAGCTGAGTGTGCAGCTGCAAGTTGAACTCTGGATGGGGGAAATGTTGGGAACCCGAGGCAAGAGGCTGCAACCTCCGCTGCACCTTCTCACAGCAAAGGGATGGGACTTCTGGCATGAGCCATGGGATCAGACACTCAGGAGAGGGTGGCTCACCAGAAAGACACCAGACTACTGCATGCATGGACTGTGAGGGTATAAAAGCCCACGGGTTCCTTGGTTGGGGGACCCTTCTTTGAGGCACCCACTCCAGCTGTTTCCATGTTACTGTGCCGTGAATAAATTGCTTTAAGGATGTGGACATCTGAGGCTCTGCTGTGTGAAACCTGAGTCTGAACCACTGAGGAAACCTTGTCTGACTGTGTGAATGGGATGTGTGGGGAGTGAAGCGGGGACCCATCGGGTCACTGGAGCCGCCCTGGGTCCCAGCAGTGACAGTCTCTGGTGGTACAAGTGTGAAGGACAGAGTGGCTCCTGGATAGGCAAAGAGGAAAGACTTCCCTATCAGACCCTGCTATCTGTTCTGTGCTATAGGAAAAGGTTCTTCTCTTTCCTGTTGGAGAAAAAAGACACTCACCTTTATATATTATGTTACGTCAAACTTTTCTAGCTGTTTTTCAGAATGCTGGTAAACAGATATTTAGCTGCTGTGAATCGATGTGGTGAACCTGATTTTAATGGAACTGTATGTTTTTCACTATTGCTGATTATATGCCCTTAGTTTTATTGAAGAGCTACAAAAATTTTCTGCTGACTGATGCTTACATGCCTCAGGAAAGATGTGACATCCTAGATTTTCCCCACTGTCTTGCTAACCAAAACCTATGTGGGTGAAGAATTATGTTTGCATCCAAGAGAAGCTAACCTTACAGGTTTATCCATCCATTCAATTAAAATTCCCAAATTAGTTCAATTAACTCCCAGCTGTCTCAGATTTCTTATATTTCAACTTTTTCTCTTCCTTTTCTTTCCAAGAAGATTTTCATTTTATAATATCTTGATTAGTCATCAAAGAGACTTTAGTGGAAAAAGCTGGCATTTCTTTTGATGTGTCTCTGTGAATAAACTATACTTTGTAAGTCCTTTCAGAACCTTAGTGTAAGAGCCAGGATTTCTTGGTTGGTTGGTTCATCATTGGCATGTGTATGCCTAGCGATGATGATATATTTTCAAATATAAATTATTTCCTGACACTTTCTTCTGCTGCTTTAGGAAGTAATTGCAGATAGATTCTTAGCTCCCCAGAACTGTTAAGTTCAGGAAAGCATAATATGGACTTGCAATATTTATCTCCTTCAACTCATTTTTTAGGGTCAGCATTTGAATCTGAAACAGAAATCCATTTGTGTCATTCAAGAAACAGAGATCCAGTAGAAGACTGGACTCTGTCCAGTGACACCTGTGCATCAGATTTCCATCTATCATATCAGTGCTACGTGGGCGAATAAATGTCAGGGTTTCATTGTCCCTGTAGTCAGAGGGACGACTGTGCATGAAGACTGCGTATGCTCTATTACACTGTTTGAACTGGGTTGGGTTTTCCCTCACTGCTGTATTGAGCTTGTGATGGCCTTGAACTACTTCACAGTAGAAAGTTAATACCCTCTTGCAGTGGACAGAAAGGGGTTTGCCCCAGCCACCTCCATGTATTTTATCTGTCATTGTGTTAATGTGAGGAGGTGACAAGCATTTTCCTTGGTGGAACCTGACCTTGTTGGTATTAATTTGATGCAATGCAGGAAAACAAAGCTGAAAACACAACCAGTGTTGGTTCAGGTATGCTGATTTAAGTTAAAAAAGGGAGTCAAGCATGATAAAATAATAGAATCATAAAATGGTTTGGGCCATGGTTATGTCCAGGAAAATATTAATCCACAGTTCTCAAGATCTTATGTTTCAGCTACATTGATTACAGCCCACCTTGATCCATTTCTATGACTACTGTAATCTGAGCCAAAATCAGCTCTCTATCTGCTGGTTGTGTTTGCTGCATAAACATTTTCTTGATCTGAATATGATCTCCCATAAAGGGATGATGATGAGGGAATTCCTTTTGATTTTAAAATCTCTTAATCTACAGAAGATCATTTCCTCATAAACTCGCATATCTTCCCTATTTGCCCTGAAGCTATGGCTGAGAAACTTTTAGTAATCTGCAGAATTCCCAGGATTGCTGGGTTTTTTTGACACATATATTTATTTGCAATTATTTGCATTCAGTCTCTGCACAGCTCATAGCACACTGACACAAAGCTGTGTGTGAATGTGTGTTCTTTATGTCCTCCTGTGAAGGCCCTGCCTACTGTGACCAGGGGTGCTTCTATTCATGATAAACAGAAAGTTGCAGCCACTTCACATTATTATTTTAGCCTGCTGGTTTTCATGCAGTGCCCTTGTTGGCCAGGACTGCTGTGGGGAAAACGAGACTCATCACACAGAAGCAATTGCAGGTTCTACATGGAAAAAAAAGAAAAGAAGGCAAGCAGCTGAAGTACATAAGAGATAAAGAGACCAAAATGAAATTTTACCATTGCTCTGGGCCATTGGAACTATCAGCAGATAAATCTTGACTGTTCAGAGTCTCCAGACAGAGATTAGCAGAGGGTCTGAAGTGGGATTAAGACATGCGAGGTTTATCACTTGCTGTGTTCCTGCAGGCTACGTGCAGTCTAGTACCAGAACTTTGAGTTATAAACAGTTTGAGTCCAATCCTGTTAAAAAATGCAATGCAGAAGCCATCATCACGAGCATCACTATGATCCTGCCTTCTCGAGCAGATGAGTAGTACAACTTGGAAAAAAACCTAGGATCATGTTTAAATGACTCACTGAGTCATTTGTTTGCTGTTTACGTATTCTTAAGAAACTGCTGGTGTGCTCAGACTTTCTCTTTTCCTCAGCACAAGTGAAATCTGTTGATTATTGTAAGGGCCTTACCACATCCAAGCAGGAAGCTGAAAGATTGTATGTTAAGTCAGTGTTGGCCTGTACTGTGCTTTCCAACGTATACCCATTTCCCCACCTGTTGTGCAAGAACGGGAGAAAAAGAGTCTATTTCCTTTACGTTTTATCTTTTTGAGGCAAATGTCTTAAGACATCCAGCCTGCTCTTGGTGTTTACTCTGTATGGCCAAGCAGTCATCCCTTGTCTGAAACTTCTCCTTGTAAAGCCAAATACTTAAAACATTCCTTTATTCACAGTCATTCCTTCCCCTTTAATCTCGGCAGCCTAACTGTAAATTTAGCCCAAGTTTTTGAAGGTGAAGTTGTTTTCCTACCTGTCCTTGCTACTAATGCTGGTTTTTACTCGCTTATTTTCCTGTATCCTTTTCTTCACTCCAGTTCCATGTAAATGAAGTCAAAGAGAACTTGGGCTGAAAGTGCACATCTTCCTCGGGACACTCCATTTCAAGACAGACTACCAGTACTCAACGACAGCAGCTCCTTGCCCTTTACTTAAAACTTGTCTGTGAATGCAGCTGTGAAGAGTTTTTGTATCACATGTAAAATGTCATCAGAAAAGAATGGTACTTTCCCAGCACATTCCCAAGTGAAGGTTTGTTGTGTTGTGCTGTTGGCTGGGAGCTCCACCTGCCATGCCAGTACTTGTACCATACTGACTCCAGTCTTCCAATTCTAAAAGGCATTTCCATCTTGTTACTGACTCTTGTCTTATATAAAAATGCAATTTCTTTCCTTGGTGGTATGGCAAGATTTCCGGAAGGTAGCTGTCATGGGGAGAGGGGGAGATTCAAACAGTTTATTAGAGAATCCCTTCCACCAAGTCATGAGGTGAAGAAAGAACCCCCTTGCTTTGTAAACTCCTTCTCAGAGAGGAGTCAAGGTGCAGCTGGATCTAATCCTAGCCCCAGACTTTGTCAATGGTTTATGTTTAAAGGATTATACAGGTGTAACTGAACCTTTACTCGACTTTGTCCTGCATGATTAAGGATGGCAAACCAGATATATTTACACAAATATATATGATTTATTAAGATAATGATCAGACAACAGGAATTAATCAGAATTATTTACTACACAGTATAGGATCTGTAAATATTAGTATAGTATAGTGCACTATTTTGAAGCAATACTGAAAAAAGTATATTAAAGCAATTGTAATAAAACCAGCAAAAACAATAATTAAATAGAGACTGATGTTACTCACCCATACTGATTACTGTGGGCAAATCTCTTTCATTTAGCCTTGAGAAGTAACCTTGAGGGGTGTCCATACTCGAGGGACAAATCTCCACACCCACTCCAAGAAGGGATTTGTTAGAAGACCCTGCTGTTAAAATATGGGACTGGGTTTTATAGTATAAAATTACTGACTGTCAGTCAGATGCTTCCAGGTCAGCTGTGGTGGTTCTGTAGCTATAGATAAGTTAGTATCAGTATCACATGTTTTTTTCTTTATTGGGTACTTTATCAGGTCTACCACATCTTCATCTCACTGTCAGGGTGTTCACCTTTGGGGTTGGTGAGTCAGACTGGTTTCAGCATGATTTAAGACCAAAAGCAGCATGACTTCCCCTTCTTCATTTGTGCGTGCCCTTTGCAAATAGGGCATTTACTGAGTTGTTTTACACCAGTGCAGACAGAGCATGCTGCAGTATGCTACAGTAGCTTGTAAATTATTCGGAAGCTAGAATAAAATTGATTTATTTGAATTATTGTTTTACTCCAAAGCATTTCTTGGGCATAACAATGCAGGCAAAGCTATCTTAATAAAGAAGAAAGCCTCTTGGCTGAGTAAAAAATTCTTACTTGTTTATGCCAAAAAAATAACTTGTTTGAGTTTTAGACCTATTTCTTGATTGAAACATTAAAATCTGTGATTTCTGACCATTAGGATTATGGCAATGTCAGAGTTTTTGCTGGTCACGTGGGAATATTTATAATGACCAGCTTTTTTGGTGAAGCATTAAAATCAGGCTTGCTTGATAAGAATTCGAAGAAGCTGAGTGTTCAATAGGCTTCTGCAAGGTTGTGAGAGATGCAAGGTTGTGAGAGAAGTGAGGTCTGGAGAAACACGGAACTTAATGGGCTGAAGTCTTGTGCTAAGATCAATTCAACATTTTTGGTATTCAACGGTGGACTTCAAGTTAGTGAGTGAGAACTAAGAAACTAGAAAAAGAAGAGGTATTTGAGAAACTGACTGCCCAGTAGTTTCTTCTGAGCACCTCATGTAGTCATTATGTGCACAGTGGAGGAAAACTGTCATCGTTTTATACTGCATTGGAAGTGATTTGGCAAGGTATAGTGTAGTGGAGAATGAAGGATTATTTAATTGCAATAAGCACAAACATATTCCATCTCAAACTTTGCATAATGGGCATTAAAGGACTATTAGATGTTTTCTAGGCTTCAGAGTTTCTGATTAACATTATAGAAATAAAACCACCAGCCCAGGAGCTAGGCTACATTTCACTGTACATATTATAATTGTATTCAGTGCTTGTTATTGTACTTTTGTTAGCTTCTGGTATTTACCTGCTCAGATCCTCTCACTGTGTGCTCCCATGCTACTAACAGTACAGGACAGTTAATGTTGGTAAGTGCTCCAAAATAGGCAACACTAAACTATTAGAAGACTTCTAGTTAAATACATTACCTGTTGAAATGGAGAAAAGGATAAGCTTTTCAAAGCAATTCTTTAGGAAAATTTAAATGTGTATTGTGCTTCGTTTGTGCATCAAGATCATCTTTGGAATTTTCCCTTTCCTTTAGCTAAGGCTATACATTGTCTCTGAAAGATAGGCTAGGATCACCATGCCACATAGCAAACATCAATTCAACAGTGTAAAATCATATAAGCAGGTCCACAAAAGCTATTCTTCCCTTCCAAAAATTGCTCCAGGTTGAAAAAAATCTGCATGTCAAAACAGAAGGGAATTTTAAGTGCTTGAATGAAGATGAAGGAGAACTCAGACCCAAATCTGCAAAAGTAAAGGTTTGTAGAACCATGTTGAAGTTTTAGCTAATAAGCTTTACTTTCACAGTAGGGACAGGGTGACAATGTGCTCCTAGCTGATTGCTTGTTTGACAGATGGTAATGTATGAAGTCACCATAATGCCTATCTTATACTTATTTTGGGCATTAATTTTGTATATAAGTGCAACTGTACACATACTATCAGCCTGACTCTTAGTAAAATGATACATATGTGATGCTATTAACAGTCTGTTAGTATTCACTGCATAATTCTTAAACTTTTGAGCAGTTTGACAGCCAGCCATGCAGTTCAGCGATGTTAATTTCTTGTGACTACTGTAAAGAATTGACAGCTAGTCACAGAAAGGGAGCTGGATTCATCCATGACAAAACTGAAGTGGGAAATGTGAAGGACTTGGCCATCCTCTTCTTGCTGGCAGCAGCCAGCCAAGTGGGGGCAGGATGGAAAACACAAGCCCAAATTAGTGCTCCCCAGTGAGGCAAAGGCAGTTATAATTCAGATCCTTGTCCTTTCTAGGAGGCAACAGCCAGCTAATCAAACTGTGTGCACATATTAGCTGATCCATCAGCACACACATAATCATGGCATAATGCTGTCAAGCACAACAAATAGAGGGAAGGAAAGGGAGATCGACAAGCAGCAGGTGAAAAATTTAGGGGGTCACAGAAAACAAATCCTTTGGAAAGCGGCCCTTCTTATTTCACTTGCTACACATCAGTGAGCACCTGTTTTCCTCCACTGTGATCACATGTTTAGCCTGGCGAGATTGGCCAGTGGCATGAGAAGGAATATTTGTACAAAGAAATGCTCTTCAGCACACAGCCCTTTTGTACTTGTCACTGCTTTGTAGGGAGAGGTAAGATAGAAATGAGCTACAGGCTGTGGGACGTGCCTGCAGAACGCCATAGCAGCACAGAGAAGCTTGTCTCCGCCTGACCTTGGGGGAAAGAAATGCCACAGGGCAGACACCCTACGGAGAGGAGCCTGCTGGAGGAGTGAACTGTAGAGGATTTTTTAGAGCAAAGTGGTTTTGAATCCCTGCAAAACTTAGGCTCTGAGAACCCAAGCTGGATCATTGAAATGCTGTGCAAAGAATACGTGACAACTGAAACATAAAGGATGATCGAAAGTCTTCCTGTGCCCCTGACAAATGTATCTAAAAGGGAACACAGAAGACAAAGGGCTCTACAGAACAGAGCATACAAAGCAATACT
>VZRQ01005616.1:40303-74104 GCA_013397975.1 Machaerirhynchus nigripectus | reverse complement strand
AAATCCTCCATCTTAAGTCTTTTATCTTTATTCTAAAAACCCTAAAATCTACTTTTTTACCTTGTAACATACTAAACCACTACTTATTTTAAACTCTCGTGTTTTGCAATGTTTCTCGCAGTGTTGGTAATTTCTCACATGGACTAAAATCGAAAACACCTTCATTCTTGGCTTCTAGCCAGGGTCTGGGACCCCCTCTCTGGGGCTCTGGGGCTCCCTGACCTGCCAGGGCTGCCAGAGGCATGCCTTGGATTCCAAAAAGGAGGGAATTTTAAAGCACAGTAAAATTCTCTTCTCTAAAATTAAGTAGAGAATTTCTAATCAGGGAATTTTAAAGAAGATAAATCCCATCTCTCTTCATCCCTCTAACCCGTCCATCTTTCTGTGAAATTTTATCTCCATCTCTCCTGTCTGTGCAAGTCTTCATCAGATCCATCTGTCCAGTCCTGTCTCTTCCCTCCACCCTTCACATAAAAACTCCCCGAATTAACCAGGTATGGGAAAGGTCACTTGGGACAACAGGGTGCCTCGATCCTTTGCACATGAGTAACACTAATTACTGTTCTTGGAGGCTTTGGAGCTTATTCTAAGGAGGTCAAAGTCATTTTGGGAAGTCACCACAGCAGCTGTACAAGCAGAACATGAATATGGAGAAATGAAAAATCATCTATGGGTTGATTTCTCTTAAAAAGATGAATCACCATCACTGACATCTCTTGACACCTTTCATGATGCACCTGCTGGTGCCAGGGATTTCACAACCACCCCAGTTCGTCTTTTTAGGTCTTGGATACCAACATCCTTGGAGCCAGTCTGTGCCATCAGTAATGATCTTGAGTGCCAAGGCCACATTATTCCTTCTCTTCTCTTCTTCCCTCCCCAGTCCTCTTCCAAATCCTTCTGCTCGTGGGTGTCCTGAGTGCCAAGCAGTTCCCGTGCTTTCCCGAGTATTGTCTCCATGACCAGGACTACAAGGAGCTGCTGGAGATCGTCCGGGATGGGCTGGAGCCAGCGGCTCACCCTGCGCATGTGGTCGTGGTGGGCGCAGGGATTGGCGGGCTGACAGCAGCCAAGCTGCTCCGGGATGCTGGGCATACGGTGGGAATTCCACAAGGCTCTCACGGGCTTGTTTCCCTGTTCTAAAGGTCTTCGAGGCTGGAGAGGGAGAAAGAAATGAAGTGGGTCAACCACAGTGGTGGGAGAAGGAAAGGAAGGCGATCTGGCTGCCTTAAGTTCACCCGACATTGGTTCCTGCAAATCAAATGAGCCCTTCACATTCTGTCTTTAGGGCAGCAGAAATTCCAGCGGTTTCCAAACCACCCCAAGGTGCCTGTGAGTCTCAAAAAGGGTTTCCAAGGCATGGAGGGACAGATTAGTGCTGCGTTCAAAGCCCTGTTTGATCCTGAACCACCACAAGAACCTTCTCACCAGAGTTGATGTCCAAATGCAACCCAGGAGTTAGGAAATGAGAAACTGCCCCATAGGCAGAGGTGTCTTGGCCAACAGAGAAGGGCTTGGATCTCCAGGTGCTTCATTTGCCATCTGAAGGGGACCTGTCCCACCCTCTGGACCTTGTTTTGGGGGTGTTTCACTTCAAACAAGCCATTTCCCAAATGCTTCTGATCTCCACCCAATTTTTTTAGGTTACCATTCTGGAAACGAGCAGCCGGGTTGGGGGGCGGATCCGGACGTACCGCCCTGAGGGACAGGACTGGTACGTGGAGCTGGGAGCCATGCGCCTGCCAGGCAAGCACAGGTGAGGACATGTCCACCCCCGTGGTCAGGTGAGGGACCAGCCCAAGGCACCTGACCAATTTGGGGAGCAAATCGTCAGCATCCATGCCAAGGGGACGAAATGCTTTGGTGGCAGAGCTGGGGGCTTGGTTGTTGGCTCTTGGCACTGTCATTCTGTCCTTTTTCCAGGCTTGTCCGTGAATTCATCCGCCAGTTCGACCTAAGGCTGAACCCCTTCATCCAGAGTGACAACAACACCTGGTACTTCCTGAAGGGTGCTCGGGTCAGGGCAGAGGAGGTAAACAGGAACCCCGACATCTTGAATTACACAGTGAAGCCATCAGAGAGGGGCAAGAGCGCCGTCCAACTCTACCGGGAGGTACTGAACAAGGTACAGGATTTTCCCATGGTGTCCCCTCACCTGAATGGGGAGCTGGGGAAGACTTGGCCAGGGGTTGGAGAAGACTTGGCCATGAACTGGGGAAGACTCAGCCCTGAGCTGGGGAAGAACTCCTTTTGGAGTGAAAAGCAGAGAGGCTCATTGAGAAACAAGGGCAGGTGATTGCAAAACCCCTCTTTGTCCATAAGAAATCCTTTGGAATGGGTCCACCAGGACTTGGATGAGCAGAAAATGCCACACCAAGGCACAGCTGCCCAAAACTTGATGTACAGGAGCTCCAGGGGTTACCAAACCTTGAAATCCTGAGAGACTTTTGGGCAGCACTTTGGGAAATGGATTTTTTTCCCTTGAAAATATCAACGTTTCTTCTCCAGGCTTTTAAGAAGTTCCAGGCCACTGATTGCAGGACGTATCTGGCTGAACATGACTCCTTCTCCACCAAGGTAATGGGCTGGGGCTCAAGGGTAAATTTAATCCCAACTCTTGATCATTAACCTGCTCTCCTTGCTTTGAGAAGGGCCTGCATCACTCTAATCCCATTCTCTGTCACCTTTTGGATGCTTTTCCCTAATAAATGATCCCTTCTACTTAAAAATGCTGAGAAAGGGTCCAGCACAGCTCCAATGGAGCCCTGAGTTAACAACGTCAGGCTGTGTCTTTTCTCCTGGGATCTCCAGGAATATTTGATCAAGGTGGGGGGGCTGAGCCGAGGAGCTGTTGAGATGATCGGTGACTTGCTGAATGAGGACTCGGGGTTTTACCTGTCCTTCCTCGCCTCACTGTGGGACTTTGACATCTTCTCCAAAGAGAGGTGAGTGCTGTCCCTTCAGCCCAACCTTGTTCCCACGACGGGAAACATCCGAGCAATTCCAAACGGGAACCACTCGCAGCTTGATGGGGCTTCCAAGCTCTGCTGGCATCTCCAGAAGAGCTCAGGTTTTTACACTCCCTAATCCCCTGCATCCTTCCCACACCTCCCACTTTTCCTCCCTTCCAGCTTTGATGAAATCACTGGAGGGTTTGACCAACTGCCCAGAGCCTTCCACAAGGCGCTGCCCAATGTTGTCCATTTCAACTGCACCGTGGAGAAGATCATGGCCAAGGGCAACAAAGTTCGAGTGTTCTACCGTGCTCCGGACACTCTGGCCCCGACGATCATCACTGCAGATTATGTCCTTGTCACCTCCAGTGCCAAAGCTACCAGGCACATACAGTTCCTGCCGCCACTGTCCCCTGCCAAGGCCCACGCCCTGCGCTCCATCCACTATGCAAGCTCCTCCAAAATCATCCTGGCATGCTCTGAGAAGTTCTGGGAGAAGGACGGGATCCGCGGAGGGTACTCCATCACTGACCGTCCCTCCCGCTTCATCTACTACCCCAGCCACAACTTCTCCAGTGGGGTGGGCATCATCCTGGCTTCCTACACCTGGAACAACGATGCTGAGTTCTTCCTGCCCCTCACGGACGAGAAGTGCCTGGATGTGGTGCTCCAAGACCTGGCTGACATCCACCAGGTGAGCAAGGAGTACCTGCAGTACACCTGCGACCAGCACGTGATCCAGAAGTGGCAGCTGGACCAACACTCCCTGGGGGCTTTCGCTGCTTTCACCCCGTACCAGTTCGTGGATTACTCGCAGGCCCTGTTTGCTCATGAGGGCCGGGTCCACTTTGCCGGGGAACATGCGGCCCAGCCCCATGCCTGGATCGACACCGCCATGAAATCGGCCATCAGGGCCGCCAGCAACATCCACCACAACAGCGGTGAAGCCCCAGTGTCTGACAGGGAGTCGTTTGGGAGACTCACACAGAGGGAAGAGCTCTGAGCATGTCTCCAGCCATTTTTTGGCGGTGCAAATCTGTTTCTTTCCAAGAAAACTCAGTAGAATTCATCGGCAGCAAACGTGTTAAATAATTGGGTGTCTTCACGCAGGGCCAACTGGTTAAACATGTCATGGGGAGAGGAGGAAGCACTGAAATAGTAAATCAGAGTTATAACCAGTTAATGGGGGTGGGAGGGAGTGCTAAAACCAGGCAGTGGGTTCCAGGACTCTGCTGTTCCCTTGTCCACCGCTGTAATTCCCAGTTTATTTGCGTGCGAGGCACATCATGGAGTGACTAAGGTGAAATAAAGGTGGGAATTTCTGAGTTCCTTGTGTCTGAGAGCAGTGTCATCACATATAAACGGCGTCATCACACCCCAGCCCTTTGGGAAGCCGTCACTCTCAGTTCCCCCACCACAGAGAGAGAACCCAATGCTTCCTCACGGTCCTCTCCTTTGAGTGGTCCAACGGAATTAATTAAGTAATCAATCAATCAATCCTACTTCCTGGTTAATAATTAACCATTCCCCACGGCCCGGGTGAGGGTGTGATTGCAGTCTCTTCTACCTAAGGCGTGGCCAGCATCAAGTTGATACAAGTATATCAAATAAATCATCCTGAATCTTCAAAGCAAACCCAAGGTTTTGCTGGAGTTTCTCCTCTCACCAGTAATTGTCCTGCTTTCCATAGCCTTGGAAACTCCCTCTATGCTGCAGGTGGGATTTTTTTGACAGGATTATTGACAGGATAATTATAAACGTCCAAAGGAAATACCAGCCCGGTTGCTGAGGGCACTGCACTGACCTTCACTGTGGTCACTGAGCTGCTTGGCCTGTAATTCATCCCCATTCCCATAAAATTCCAAACTGGCCCCTCTGCCTCTGACTCCACATAGCTGGAGGGGAGCAGCTCCAGGTTCATTCCCGGCCCAAAACCAGAGGTTGAACTCAACTGGAGGCAGCAGGGACAGGATCACAGGAGACCATCACACCCCTCAAGTTCCCCTTGGCATCAGAGAGGGAGATTTATCCCCATTCACACCAATTAAATCCAGCTAATAATTAATTAAGGACAGAGCAATCACCAGCAGCACATTATGAGCTTGGCCAGGCTGTTTGCTATGAGCTCAAAGCACTTTCGGGAGGCCCAACCCCAGAAATAAAAAATCTCGCAGTTAATTGCTATTGTTATCCCTTGTTTCTTCTGCTCTGTAAGGTACATCCCTTATGGAACATGGGGCTGCTCTTTGGACATGACACAAACCCACAAGTGAAGCTCAAGTCAGGGCAAGTGGAGTTGCATCGCCTCAGGAAATTCATCCAAAAGGCCATGAGCACCTTCCTGAGCTCAGAACAGAGCCAAACTCCATGTGTAGCATCCGCTACATCGGGAAAATCAGAGTTCAAAAGGTGAAATGTGGCAAAAAGAGGAAACAGAAGGGTTTTAGCTGCTTGGTTTGTTAGTTCCCTGGAATTTGGGTTCGTAACCCGCAGCCCCCAGATGCTGCTCGAAGGTGGACGGACCGAACTCCCAGCATGGAGCTTAAACAGAGCCTCCAGGCCATGGGGAGGGGAGGGCTCAGGACAATTAAAGCTCATTAACAGCTCGGTTATGACTGCGGGGAGGGAAAGGAAAAATAGCCCTTGCCACCTCCCTGGGTGGGCTTGCACCAGCAACCTTTTGGATAACAGTCGAATGCGCTGACCGATTGCACCACAAAGACCCAAGGTTAGTGTTGTAAATCCCGGAAAAATAGAATAAAGGTCAAATTTCACGAGGTTTTTGCTGAATTACAGCAGTGGGGATGAGGATGGAGATGGAGAATGCGATGGGAATGGAGATGGAGACAGAGATTATAGATTAAGACTACGGATGGGAAATGAGGATGGGGATGGGGATGGGATGGAGATGAGGATGAGGATGGAGATCAGGGATAGGATGGGGTGAGATGGAACAGAGGTGGGGATGAGGATGGAATGGAGACAGCAGTGAGGATAGGATGAAGATGGGAATAGCGCGAAGACAGCGATGAGAATGGGCCAGGAGGCAGGCATGAAACCAAGGCTCACAGGAGCGGTTTTTGTATGGGTAGCGTGGCCGAGCGGTCTAAGGCGCTGGATTAAGGCTCCAGTCCCTGCGGGGGCGTGGGTTCGAATCCCACCGCTGCCAGTAGTGTCCTATTTTGCCTTCTTCCCTCTCCGCCTTCTCACCCGGAAAGACTAGAATTTAAAATCAAACAAAAAAAGTCCCCAGACAAGTAAAAAACCACATGCACCAAAAAAACCCCTCAAACCCGCACCAAAAAAACATTTTTAAAAAAGCAAAAAGACCCAATCCAAATAAAACACCACACACACAAGAAACCTCCAAGCAAAGAAAAAAAACCCGCACAAAACTAAAGACTAAGAAACACACACAAAAAAAAAAGAAAATTAAAAGGGAAAACCAACAAAAATAAAGAGGAAAGAAAAAAGGAAAACTGAAAGAAATAGGTGGAAAATTTTACACCTGGGCTCGTCCGGGATTTGAACCCGGGACCTCTCGCACCCTAAGCGAGAATCATACCCCTAGACCAACGAGCCGTTAGGCAGACACGTTACCGGGACTGCCCTCGATCCTTAAATGGGTGGGCTGCCCCTGTCATTCCCGGAATAGTTTCCCGGCTTCCTCGCGCCTGCCCCCGATCTTGGTGCGGAGAGAAAAATTACGAAGCCTTTTTGCGGGGTTGTGAAAGGCTAAAACCAGGGAAAAAGAAGCAACAGAGGCCCCAGCGAGATTTGAACTCGCGACCCCTGGTTTACAAGACCAGTGCTCTAACCCCTGAGCTATGGAGCCGGCGGGCGTTGCGCAGCTGCGCTGGTGCCACCACGCTGGAGCCCCCAAACCGGCTGGAATCGCCCCAAATCTCTGCCAGTCCCAAAATTTCCTCCTGCTCCACAAAATTCCCCCCGTCCCCTGACTGACACGGGGGCGAGGAGCAGACGAGCCTGGAAAGAACCAGCGCTGGGGCATCACCCACCCCAGAATCCCTCAAACTGGGGCTCAACGCCTCGAAAGTCGGGGTTCAGCCCCTGGCAACTCAACTTCTGTTTATTTTTCCTGGGATTTTGGCCGATGTCCAGCCAGAAGAAAGCTCCTTGTTGCTGCTGCAATAACCCGGGTGCTGATGCCTGTTTGTCCCCTCCAAGGGTGTCCAAAGGCAAAGGTCGGCTTGTTTCTAGGTTTTTTTTTCCTCACCAAGCCCAGCTAACTCATTAAATAAAAGATATAAACTTAAATCTCAGGGTAGGAACCAATCTAATGGCTGAAAATTTGGGATGTTTCTGCTTTTTCTCATCTCAAACCACCCAGGAAATGTTGTTACAGATCAAATAAACCTTCCCCCCACCTCACCCCAAGTCTGCATTTCCTAAAAGGATTTCTGTGTTTTATGGAAAAGGTTCCAAAGCCGACCAACCCCAAAACCCCCCTCTACCAGCAGTTCAGGCAGTAAGACACCGATTACTTTTTAAAGCTGCTTTATTTTTTTTTGCAAAACCAGAGTGGATGAAGCAAACACGAGTTCAGCATTGGCTCCTTGGCAAAAACCGAGGGTTTCCAGAGAAAAAGAAACAAGAAATGGGGATAAATGGGTGATTTTGCTGAGAACCTGAGAGAACACAAGATTCAGCACCAAAACCCACGCAAAGCGTGGTTTTTGAGAGTGAGAACCATGAGGGGTATTTTGGGAACATCTTGTCCATGGAGAGGCCTCAGCATGGGAGCACCAGAGGGACAAACGTGGGTCTTGCTCAGGTCCAGCAGGACAAACATCACTTAAAAAAAACCCCAAAAAGCACCTTTTAACCTTTTCCACAGTCTTCCAGAGGAGCCGTGGGCAGAGAACCAGATAGGGAGAGCAGCCAATACCCCAGAGACTCTTCCACACCGGACGAGTCAGACCACGTGGAGAGTGGTCACCTGGGACAGCTCAGACAACTCTCACGACATCCCACAAAACAGCATTTGGGGGACAATTATTACCCCAGGTGGGAGAAGGAAATTTCTGACTGGATTTCTCCTCTGTGGACAAACAGAGGAACTTTGCCTTGGGTGGATGTCCAAAGATTCCTGCTCAACACCACCTTTCCCACAGGTCATTCACCCCATAAATATTCAATTTCCCAGTCACTGGCACTTCCAAAGGGGTGGAGGAGCCACTCCAAAGCTTCCCATAGATCCTTAAACCCCCTTCCAGGGTCAGACCCACAGCCACAAATGACATCTGCAGGGTTCCTTCTCACTGACTGGCTGAGCTTGTCACCCCTTCCAGGGGTGGGTTCAAGTCAGTGGCCACAGCCTTTGAAATCGTGGCCACAATCTTTGAGTTGGTGACCACAGCCTTCAAGCTGGTGACCACAACCTTCCTTTAAGCTGGCAACGGCAATTTCTGGGGAGTGCTGGCCATCTCCCTGCTTCCACCTGCTCTGAAGACCCTCCTTGTGATGCTCTCCTGACCACCTGATTGCCCATCCCCCAGCCCACGTCCCACCAAACCAGGCTGAGTCTTTTGAGCTCGTTCAGGGGCCAGGCCTTTACCCGGCACTCCCCGAGGTGCCTCAGGGGCACAGTTTGATGTAAGTGACAGTGGAACAGACCGAAAAGAGGGGGAACACCTTCTCCTGGAAGGCCACATTGAAGGTGAAGATGTGCTGCATGTTCTCAGCATCGTAGAAGGAAACCTCCTCCCCCTCATAGTCCAGGTACACCCGGACCCGGCTGAGCTTGTGGCTGAGGCACAGCGGCGTGCGCTGGGGCGAGGTGACGGCCCAGTAGCGACCCCCGTTCTGCTGCACGGCCCAGATCCCCTCCTCGGGGGAGAACTGCGTCAGCCCTTTCCTGCGGATGGACTCCTTGGCCACACCGAAGGCCCAGCCGTCAGAGGGCCCCACCTCCACCTCCCAGTAGTGCCGCCCTGACTTGAAGCCTGTGGTGGCCAAGACCCGCGAGTTGGTGTCGAAGCGCTTGGGGTTGTCGGGCAGCTCCTGCTTCCTGCAGCCCATCCGGACGCTCTTGAGGTCAGCGGAGAGGATCAGCAGGTGGTTGGCTGAGTCAGGGTCCAGGGTCAGCTCCTCTGTTGGGGACAGCAGTGACAAGGGGTCAGAACTCAGTGAGGGTTTGAGCAATGAAAAGCCCAACTCAGGGTAGGGGTTATCAGTTTCCGGACCAGCCTGGACCTCAATAATCCCATCCCAACCCCAATAACCCCAGCCCAACCCTACTAACCCCATCCCACACAGACACCCCACACTGACACCCCCATGGACATCCCAATTCCCTCAAGGGGGGGTTTGATCTCATGCTGGTTCTGTTGAGAAATGGGGTGACAACAACACGAGACCACCAGGAGCAAAACACCGTAAAAGCACGTGCAGATAATTTGCGGATATCAACAGCAAAGATGGGCCTTAGATCAAGAACATTTTTTCCACATAAATTGATTTTTTATCTTGGTTTCCAGCTCATCCACCCACGGGTGGGCTCCGCACCTCCCTGGCATCACAAATCACAGAGCTTTTACCCCCAAACCACCCCAAAGGCATCCAGATCCTTGTGGGAAGACATGACCTAAGGGCATCTTTCCACCTGCAGTAGCCCAAACCAAACACGCAGGTGCAGCTTGGTCCCAACAGCTTTTTTTCCCCTTTCCAAACTCAGGCTCAGAGGAAGCAACGAGTGACCTCAAATTGTGGTTGTAGTCAGCAAAGTCGCCATGAATCTATGAGACACTTAGGGGGGAGTCTAAAATGGGGCCTCAGGAGCTGAAACACGGCGGGTGCCGCACCTTAAAGGCCTTTGTGCTCTCCAAAATTCACAGATTTGGGTGAGGAAATAGCATAAAAATTTCCCAAAAGAGCCACAGTGGGATTAAAAGCCTCACAGTGCTTCATAAAGGTGGGGAAAGTCATAACAAGGACAGGGAAAGCTGAGATAATTTTTCCTTCAAAACTCAAGTTTTGAACCAGGTTACTCCCCAAAAGTGGGAGCGTGGCCGAAAAACAGCATCTCCTGCATCAGAGACTAGCAAAATTCTGGGGAAAAGGGTTGGAATGAGCCGATTTCATCAATGCCGATTTTTTTTTATCTACAAGGTGTTTTCCTTCCTCGGCCATCTCCAGCTCCTGGAACATCAGGATTTGGGTTGGAGGTTCAACCACAACGTTGTGGGACAACATACAGCGAGTGACACCTCTGCACATGCACCCACCCCCTGGGCATGCAGCGAGGGGCCTTTGGCTTTTCAGCGGTGGTCACCAGGTTCCTCCTCGTGTTTTCTGCCAACTTCTGGCATTTCCAGAGGTGTCTGGGGGTGCTGTTTGTGAGCAGAATCCTTGGAAAGGGTCTAACCCATGGGTTGTCCTTCTTTGAGGCCCCTGTGCTGGAGACCACAGCTTTAAAAGCAAAAAATGAGCTTTTTCTTCTGAAAACTCTGCTATGGGCACCCTCACACTGAGGGGGTCAGGGTGGGACAGATTTTAATCTCAGGGTGAGGTCAGAGAGATGGGGTTGATCCCAGAATTCTTGCAGAGCCCCTTCCCAGGGACTCGTCCAGCATGGAAGTTGTTGTGGGCTGGGATTGCCCCTCATATTCATGACCTCTCCTGCGAAAAGGAGTTAAATTCTTAATTAACTTAAAAAACTAGTCAAATTCTGCTGGGATTTAATTTAAATTCTTAAATAACTTAAGGAATTAACCAAATTCTGCTCAGATTAACCCCTCTGACTTCACACTGGAGCGGATGCTGGAGCTCACACCCTCTATCCCAATTCCCTGGCGGAAACAGGAGCCCAGCAGAGCAAATTTGGCAGACTAAGAGACAGTTGTGGCTCAGAATAGCTTTTTGGACTCAAATCTATGGGCTTGTTAGGTGCAAACAGGCAGAGAGGACCTGGCTGAGCTGTCAGATCCCCGGCGTCAGTTAGAAAAATCGGCTTTGGGCTCTGGAGCTGAGCAGGCTGGATCTGGAAATCATCGAGAGAGAAGAAATTAAGGAAAATAAAAAAGAAATCTAGAGTGTCTTTTCCTTTTTTTTTTCCTCTTCCTTTTTTTCCCCCTCTCTTTGGCTTTGCAAAATACAACCACAATTTCAAGTCTTTGCTCTGGGTGCTATGTCTGAAATATCATCTTTTTTACCTTTTTCACCTCTTCCCAGCTCATCCTGCAGGTGTTCTGAAAAGGAGGAGAGACAGGGACGTGAATGGTGACACCCAGAGAGACAGAAGGGATGCCTCAAGTCTCCTCTAGGGGACTGTGGCACTAAAGCATCAGTGAGAGCTGAAGATGGAGCAGCACAACGGGAGAATCCTTGTTAAATGGATTTTAATTTTCATTAATGGATTTTAATTTTCATTAAAAACCCCATTCTGGGCATGAAGAAAACACAGGATTTATTTAAACCATATTTGTCATGCCCTGCCACATCTCGGCCTCAGCAATTTCAAGCCTCAAGCACATCTTTTCAGCCAATTCTTGCCCCAAGGTGTAATTTCCATTTAGAAATTATTTGGTTTTTTCTCTTCTATAACTGCTCTTTTTGGTGCATTTTGCCTTTCCAGCTATCTCAGCACCATCTCGTGGTTTCCTGCTTTGCTGCAAACCCAGGGCTTGGCAATCTCAGCATGAAACTCCTTGAAATTAAAGGTTTTATTGCACCAAAACTGATGTTCATGCTCACATTTTCCCCTCTTTAAAACAACCCCACATTTCCTTCCCCAACGACCTGTCTGGGATGAGTCTCCTCCTGCTTGTGCCCATCTCCAGAATGAGAAAAAGAATCTCCAGAATCCCTTTCCAACGTGATTTCTGCTCCTATTTCAGTGCTCAGGAGCCCTTGAGCAGCACCCCGGGCACTCCCACCCCTCCCTCCCGCTGCCAGGAAAGGCCAGGGATTATTTTAAAACCTTTTCCACCCACCTCGGAATTTCTTCAAGACCTTCTCAAGGACAACAGTCTTGAGGGAGAAGTTACAGACGTGCATCTTCATGTCGGTGCAGACGGGGATGGGCTTGTGGCACTTCACGTCGTCACTCCTGCCAAGGGAAAAAGGGAAAAAAACAAGGAAACTGTTGATATTTCCCCATTTCCATTTCCATTTGCCACTGATGCTCCTGCCCCATCCCCGCCAGAGGATCTCACTGGGATTTCACCCTCCTTGGGGTGAGGAAATCAGGACTTGGGTGTGGATTTTGAGGCTCCTCTGGGGTGATGGAGGGATTTTTTTTGGGGTAAACCCCCCCCCCCCCCCATCTGCTCCTGCTGCAGATCCAATGTCATTTTTGGAGCTTGGTGGTGCCTGAACTGCTGGGCTGGGGGAACTGTGTGTGAGCAAATAAGGGAGTTTGGGGTTTCTGGTCCCACTTGACCCTTGAAGAAGGCCACTGGAAGGAAAAAGATACTGTGAAAATCCGATTTCCAAGAAGCTGGAATAGACTGAGGGCTTGCAGAGAGTAGGAGACGAATTCCATCCTCCCCAGTGCCTCCTTCTGGCACCTGGACTGCGGACATTGACCTCCAGGCAGGGATGGGGAGGGGTGGAAGCCTGGAGGCAGCAGGGAGAGCAGAATTCCATACCTGCTTATGATGCCCATCACATCCTGAAAAGGAAAAAGAGAGACTGAGTGAAATCCCTGTGCTCTGGCCCCCCAGAGCGATTCCTGCTCATCAAACCCAGCCAGGATGTCCATCCCTGATGGATGCGGCCAGCAGGTGTGGATTCAAGCCTCAAGTGTTGGATTCCAGCTCTGGAAGGTGACATTCCCACCAAATCCCATCCCACTCCCTGTAGCATCTCTAGGCCTGGCTGCTCCAGGAGAACCTTCCCCGTGGCTCATCCACAAATCCTCAGCCTCGTGCCCATGGAATGTGCAGTGTTTCAGGGTGGAAGGCACCATCAGAGGCCTCTCATCCTCCCACTGCTCCGAGCAGGTTCTCCAGGTGAGTTTGGAGGATCTTCAAGTCACCTAGAAGTCTCTCCAGTTCCTCTCCCAGTATTTGGCTGTTATTGTGAACCCACATGTGGGCACCTGGCAGCCTCAGGGATGTTTCTGGGGTCTTCCTGCCAGTCTCCCACTTCTGGGAAGGTCCTGTCAACCTGTCCCACGTGAAGCATTGAGGGACAGGAGGTACCTGCAAATATTACCCTGACCAAGAGCCACCTGCCGTAAAGTGGGCAGCTTTGCACCTCGATGTCCCCATGATTTCTGGACTCCCAGTCTAATCACCCCCAAGAAAAGCCTGGGATGCCTCATCCCACCCTGGGATGGACAAGGAAGTGATTTTCCCTCAAGCAGGGTGGATTATGGAGGTAATCTAAGGTTCAAATACGCTCAATAAAGTTGCAGCACCATAAACAAACACCAAGCTGAGCCATTATTTGCCCATTCTGGTGCCCTTAAAACACATTCCAGAGCCCACACAAAGCCAGAGTCACCTCCCAGGGGCTGAAAAAGGACCCTGAAGCCAGCCCAGAGTTCCCAACCTGCTTTTTAATAGAATACCAACTATTGTTCTGCGGTGTTTATTGTGGGCACCAGCACCGTCTGCTCAGAGACCACGTGGGGTGAATTTCCACCCACAGCCAAGTCCTGACACCATCTGCAAATATTGACAGCACCCAGAACACAGCCTGGGAGGGAATTTAACCCTGTACAGGTCTGCGGGAGCCACCGGTACAATCTGCTCAATTCAATAAAAACAAGCTCCATTCAAAGGTCACCCGCGGCCCTCCTGCCGTTTGGGGCGGGGAAAAGAGCTGCGGGATTTCAGGATTTCAGGCACTCTGGGGTTGTTTTCCCAGCCTGGAAAGGAGAGTTCAGTCTAACTCAGCTCTGAACACCTTGAAACCAAGGGCTGGGGGGTGCTAGAAAAATCCAGACAAGCTCATGGAGGAAAAAAATCATTAATGTTGAAGAGGACACTCTGCTCCAGGGTGTTCCTCAGCCGGAGAGAGCTTGGGGCACTGATACACTTCCTTGCACTATCCACTAATTAAGGACAGAATAAAAAAGGACTTTTACCCCCAAAACACCTCTACAGGATCCATAAACACATTTGAAAAGGAAGAATAAGGTCGTGACTAAAAACTGACATCTCACCTTGAGGAACTCAAGCATGGGTTGCTGGATTTTCTCCTCCAGCTCGGTGATGAGCTGATTGAGGAGTGTGATCTCCTTGGAGAGGTCAGTGATGTTCTCGTTCTGCCTCTTGGAGATGTTCTTCTCCATCTTCTCCAACTGCCCCAGCAGGATGTGTTCCTGATCGTGCAGGAACTGCCGCAGCTGCTCGAACTCTGAGAGCAGCTTCTGCCGCTCGCTCTCGATGGCTTTCTGGGAACGAAACACAGCAAAAAGGGGCTTTCAGGAGAGAGGCTGGGTGGTGAATTTGGAGCCTCACCAGGCTGGGGGCCTTTGTTTGGGGAGGGGTGAGGAGACACGGGGGGTAGCATTCCCAGACAAAACCCTTGGGAAGAGGTGGGGGTGGGAGAGCCAAATTCCCACCCGTTAGGATCTCTCATTTCTCAGCTCTGCCACCATCCCCATTTCCGTTGGGTTTGCCATCACAAACACCTGGAGTCCCCTCCAGGACAGTGCCCTGGGCAAACAGGAATATTTTGCTCCAGGAAATGCTCCCCTTGGTACCGTGAGGTATTTCAGTTGCTTCACTCCACATTGTCCTTCAGCACAGGTCCAGCACGTCCACCCAGGCCCCCAAAGAAGGGCCCTTCAGGCTCTGCCTTTGGCATCACACCTGACCCCGGGGCTTTGTACAGGCTGGCCTGTGTCCAACCCCGCCAGCCACCAAAAAAGCAGGGAATTGCAGTGGCGTTAAAAAAACCAGTGATGGGAGAGCAGCAAGATGGGCCAGGGTAGCTCGATGGGTTTTGCCCCAAGTAAGGGGACATGAGCCCCTCAAAGCCACTCGGCTTGGGGGGGTGGTCTGGGAGAGGAATTATTTTCAGTGGGATGGGATTTTCCCTTCTGCTGCCACAGGGATGATGTGCTGAGGAAGAGGAAGGGTGGAGGAGGGCCCCAGAGCCAGACCCGCTCTCAGGTGCTCCAGCACCATCCCCGAGGTCCGCTGAGGCTGACTCGTGGTGGTGGGGCCAGGAGGAAGGAGAAAACTACCCCTTTCCCTTTTTCGGACACTGGGGCGGGCGGTGGGTCCTCACCCCCTCCAGGCTTCCCCACCACCCCGTCCTGGGACGCACCAGCAGCTCTTGGGTTTTCTTATCGTCGTTCACTTTGAACTCCAGCAGCTCCTGCCGCTCCTTCCTCAGGAAATCCAAGCGCCCCTGGATTTTCTCCTGGGAACAAAAGAAGAGGATGTGGCCGATGTTGCTTTCTCTCCTTCGCTGCGTCCCTCTGTGCAGGGTTTGCTCTTTGCCAGGTGGTATGGGGAGGGAAGAAAACACGGGATGCGCTCGCCGGGAAATCCCTCTGGCTCAGCTCCGCCCACGCCGGCGGCCTCAAGGACCACCAGAGCCCCTCCCCAAAAAAAGGAACGGAAGATGCCGGGGACGGGACGTGCCCTATTCCCATCGGCTCCTGGCACAGACAAAGCTCAGCCCGGCTTTAATCAAGTTCGCTCATCTCTGGAAGCTCTCCCAGCCCCCAGACAGCCGCGGGTGTTTGGCTCCGTCAGCCGTTCCCCTCCCGGCGAGGTAAATCCATCCCAGAAACGAGGGGAACGCAGGAGAGGGGTGCGCACATCCAGAGAGACCACGCTCTCCCAGCTTCTCGGGAGGCTGGGAAGCACCGCCAGCTCTGCGGGAGGGCATTTGAGCGTTTGAGCGCCAGGGAAAGCCGGGTGACACCGCGGGGACAAACGCAGCTCCCCGGGAGTCTCCCGCGAGACTCACGGACGGACAGACAGACCTTGTACTCCTCGGAAGCCTCGTCCACGGGCACCACGGCGTGGGGCCGGTGCTCCCGGGACCTGTCGCACACCACGCAGATGGTCCTGCGGTCGTCCTTGCAGTAGAGTTTCAGGGCCTCGCGGTGCTTGGGGCAGAGCCCATCCTGCTCGGCGCCCTTGGCCCCGCGCAGCGTGAACTGGCTGATGATCTCGGACATGTTCGCCAGCTGCCGGTTGGGGCGGAAGCTTTTCTGCTGGAAAACCTCCCGGCACTGCGGGCACGGGAAGTCCATCTCCAGCTCTTTCCAGCTCTTGACGATGCACGCCCGGCAGAAGTTGTGCCCGCACTCGATGGACACGGGGTCCTTGAAGAACTCCAGGCACACGGAGCAAGTGGCTTCGTCCTGGAGGTTTCCGGGCAGGAACACGGCTGCCATGGCCTCTCTCCTGCGGGTGAGGAATGGTTTCAGCGGGGCTGGAACCGGAATGCCTGGCACCCGGCCCCGCGGGGGCGGTGCTCTTCCAGGAACGCGGCCGCTGCCCGGGGTCACTCCTGCAGTGTCCGGTTTCTCCAGCCCAGGGACGGGGACCTCGGCACTGGGGGACTCGCAAGAAAGCAGGAACGCTGCCCTCTGCTCCCCACAAATCCTGGTTTTCCTAGCCTTTTTTTTTTCCCCTCCTTTCAGCAGGGAGGTGGGAAGAGGAAAATCTTTTGGGATACCCTCCCGTTTGAGGTGTCACCGGCTCTGGGTGGCGCTGATTTATGGCTGAGCTGGTGCTAAATCTGAGCCCTGGGGCTTGTGTGGAGCAGCTGCCCCAGGCTCAGGTCCAGGGAACAATCTGAGCCCTCGTTAAAGTCCTGTTTCGGCCCTGAAACTTCAGCTGGGGACTCAGATGACCTGACTGAGCTCCAGGGCTCATCAGGGGCCATAAAAAGCAACAAGAGAAAGGGAATACACGAGGATGCAAAGCCCTTATCAAGATCTGTGGGCGAGTTTCCCAAATCCATGAGGATCAAGCTCGGGACTGGGGTCCTGCATCTCAAAATAAGATAGTCTTGGTCTTCCCGAAATACTTTGTGGAGGTTTGGAGGTCGTGCATTAAATGGGAACGATAATTAAAATTCACCGAGTTCTTGTCATGGCAAACAGGGACAGGAGGGAGTGACAGTCACCCGATTACTGAGGGGGATCGTGTTACCGTGGACTGGGAAATGTGGGATCCTCTAGAGAGCGATTTGTCTTCTCCTAATGAGGACCTGAAATCAGACCGAGTGATCCATAAATTCTGATTTGAAAGCCAGCCCCTGCTGGTCCAACACCTCGGAGTCGGGATCCTGGACAAATCTGGAGCTATGGGGGGACAAATCCTGACCCCAAAGGTTCTGCTGGAGGAGTTAATGAGCAAAAACTGTCCTGGAATTGTCCTGCAGAGCATTACCACCTCTGTGCGTGTTTATCTGCCCCTTCTCATATAGTCATGTATATTTATGTATTTATATATATTTTAATATATTTATATTTATATCACTCGCTATGGAAATGGAATTCCTTCTCTCCCACCTTCCGTTTCTTTTGATCTGTAAATAAACACAAAGTGTGTATTTTTCCTATTCCACACATTTTCCCTCACGTTTCTGCAGTGAAAGGGCGAGGTGGTGCCTGTGAACTGGAGGCAAGTCCACACCCCAGCCCAGGGATGCACAACAGCCAAGGAAAAGAGCGAGACCCCCCGACAGAAGCCGCGGGCAGCCTGGTGGGAAAAACAAGGAGAACGAGGTGGGTGCAGGGAACAAAGGGACAGAGGGAGAAGCGCATCCCAACCCCTTCCCGTGTCCCCGGCTGCCCCCGCGTACCTCGGAGCCGAGGCGTCGGAAAGGGGCGTCCTCCCAAACCGCCCGAATCGCCCGGTATTTTGCGTCGGGACGGGTCTAGAGGGGGCCAGCTGGGCAGCGAGCCGGGACGCCGCGGGGTCCCAGCGGGACGGGGTCCGTGGCAGCCGCTCCGCCGAGCTCCGGCGAAGGAAACCGGCCGCGGCCGCGGCTGCGGCTGCCTCGGACATCGCGGCACCGCTCGAGCTCCGGCTCCTTGCCGGCCCTCGGGTGCCCCATTTGTCCCCTCTGTCACCACCACCCCCCTCCCGTCTCACTTACCATTCTTTCCCCTCCCCCATTTCTTCTATCCTGGGCACCCACCGAGGTCTTTCCCTCCTCCTCCTTCTCCTCCTCCTTCCCGGCCGCTCCGGCTCTGCTCCTCTCCTCCGTGCCAAAGTTCTTTTCCCTGCCCAGCGCCAGGATCGCGTTTCCAGCACCTCCCTTCACCTGTCCCCAAGCCTGGACCTTCTCCCCGGGATCTCGGCAGCCCTTTAACCCTCTCCAGGAACCTCATCCCTCCTTCCAGAGGCTCAGTGGGGCTGGGGAAGGAGCGAAGCTTTTCATCCTTCTTCCCAAATGGTCGAAATATGGTTCATCTTGCTGTTCATATTTGGGGGGGAAAGGGCAGGAATGTCTCCTGTGGGGCATCTCCCACCTGCCACAGGTGTGTTGGTCAGGTAAGGAGAGGTTGGGACATCCAAACCAACAGGAAGAGGGGCAAAATAAAAGGAAAGGCGGCGTGAGTCCCTGTCTGATAAATATCTATTGCCTATAAATGTATAGATCAATAAATATCTGTTGCCTATAAATGTATAGATCAATGAATATCTACTGGATACACACATCCGTTATTTCCCCTGACTTCAGCAGCTCCCTGATCCTCCTCTCCCAAAATTCCTAGCCAGGAACTTCCCAGCCCTGCACTGGAGGAAAAAAAATGGGAATGCGACCAGGAGGAAGCTCCTTGGCTTGCCCTTGGGTTTTGGGTGTCAGGATCGTGTTCAGGGCCACCAGCTGCTCCCAGACCACCAGGAATGCTGAGCCTGGAGAGCTGGAAAGAGGAGCGCCTGCCTGAGGCAGGGAAACAAGGACACGAGCCAGATCCAGCCACCAGTGCTGAGCCTGAGGGTTTATTTTAGAGCTGAGGCTAAATCAAGGTGCGCAGCGGGAGCCTCGTGGGGCTCGCCGTCCCTAATTGCGAGTGATGAGCATTTGGGATTCATTTGATGAGTGCCGGAGTGTGTCAGGATCCCGGTCCTGGCCCCACCGCGGGTCAGTCCATGGGCTCCTCGCCCCACTCCTCATTGCAGAGATCAGTCTCGCAGCAGGAGTAGCGGGAGGTCAGGCGGGACTCAGCATCGGACGCCCGCTCCCGGCCGCAGTTCAGGGCGGAGGTGCAGCCTTGTTGGTAATAAAGGGTCACCTTCCCTGCAGGGGAGAGGAGAACACCACAAACCCCATAAAAATCAGACTCTGGGCTTTGAGGAAAAACCAAGCTCTGAAATATACCCCCCAAATCAAGTCACAGCTTGGTTTAATTAAGAGAAAAGGAAAATCAGGGGATGCGCCCACAGAGACAACCCCTGCCCCCCAGGTTCTTTGGAAGGGAGTCTCCCCTAGGCCTAAAAACGACTTTTTGAAACTTTTTTAGGACAGCCTCCATGGAGAGGATGAACTTGACCCCTCCTATCTGCCCTTTCCCAGCAATTTGGTCGCCGCATCCTCACCCATCCACAGAGCAATTTGGTTTTCAAGGATGTGGAGAATCTCCCTGAAGAAAAAGGGAAGGATGGGGAAAGCCAAGGAAATTATGGGGAAAGCCACAGAAACCCCCAGGTCACGCACCCAGGGTGGTTTTGATGAGGGCACACTTCTCCCGGCGCTCGCAGGTCGTCACGTTGGTGCCCCGGAAGCACCCGACCAAGGGGATCTTGTACTTGCAGACGTGGCATCGAAGGGCCTCAGCTGCAGCAGAGGAGAAAAAATGGGATGAACTTTGGGAAGAACTGGGGAAAATCCTGCCTTGAATGCTGGGGTGACACTGGGGATTGGCTGGGGAGATGCCGTCATTATTAAACTGGATTTATTCCCCGCTCACCGACTCCGACGCACAGGATGAGGCTCAGCCCCAGCAAGAGCAGCTTCATCATGGGGCAGGGGCAGGTCCTGGCTTCCATCCACTTCCCAGCACAGGCTGGCGTTCCCTGGAATGAGAACAGCTCAGAAATTAATTGCTGGGATGAGTTCTCTTGGTGCTCAGCCCCGGGATGGAGTGGGGGGAAAAAACCCAACCGGGCAAAACCCTCCTCCTGCTTTTCTTTTGTGCCTTTTGGGGCAAAAAGAGCCAAGAAAAGCTTGGTTTGTGTTATGAGATAATCCTTAAAAAGTGAAATATGGGGAATTCTGGAGACTTTAATGGTTGTGGTTCCAGGGCAGGAGTGTCCCATGGGAATAAAATGATTTAATGAGGAAAAAAGGCACTATATTGCCAAAGGTGCTGAGACACAGGGCTGGCAACTGAACCGAAGCCAGGTGGATTTGCGTAAATATAAGGGAAATAATACCAGATTTTGGCGACTAAAGGGAAAAAGCAACCTATCTGCCGCCCAACGTGGGGCTCGAACCCACGACCCTGAGATTAAGAGTCTCATGCTCTACCGACTGAGCTAGCCGGGCACCGAAAAACCTATTTTTTCCACTGTATTTTAGTTAAAAGCATAACTTTGATGTGGCTTTAGTAAAATGTTTCATTATCTAAAGATTAAACTGGATTCTACTTTATAAAATATAAAAATAAGAGTACGAGATATAAATATAAAAGTATAGAATATAAAACTATGTGGAAATATTAAATATATATTTATACACTACAATACACGATATATTTATGTTCTATAAATATATTTTATCTATTTATTCATATATTGTACCATAAAAGGCATTTATATATTTTCTATACATATTAATATACATAAATTATATACTATAAATTGAATCTTATTTATATATTTATGTATTATNATATTTTTATATAAAAGTATATTAAAACACCTACATAACGATTTTTATTTATTAAGAGTAAGGTTGGCTATAAAATTGGGCATAAAAATCCCTCTTCCCCGGGAGGTTTGAGGAGATGTTGGGATGATGCTGACGGACATGGAGCGCACAAGGACAACCCCGAGAATCCCCTAAAANGAATAAAATGATTTAATGAGGAAAAAAGGCACTATATTGCCAAAGGTGCTGAGACACAGGGCTGGCAACTGAACCGAAGCCAGGTGGATTTGCGTAAATATAAGGGAAATAATACCAGATTTTGGCGACTAAAGGGAAAAAGCAACCTATCTGCCGCCCAACGTGGGGCTCGAACCCACGACCCTGAGATTAAGAGTCTCATGCTCTACCGACTGAGCTAGCCGGGCACCGAAAAACCTATTTTTTCCACTGTATTTTAGTTAAAAGCATAACTTTGATGTGGCTTTAGTAAAATGTTTCATTATCTAAAGATTAAACTGGATTCTACTTTATAAAATATAAAAATAAGAGTACGAGATATAAATATAAAAGTATAGAATATAAAACTATGTGGAAATATTAAATATATATTTATACACTACAATACACGATATATTTATGTTCTATAAATATATTTTATCTATTTATTCATATATTGTACCATAAAAGGCATTTATATATTTTCTATACATATTAATATACATAAATTATATACTATAAATTGAATCTTATTTATATATTTATGTATTATTNGGTCCCTTACCCAGCTGTCCGCTCCCTCCGCGCTCCCGGCGCCCGCGGCCCCGCGGTCCCTTTATCCCCGCGCTGCCCTCGGGGCCTGAACGACCCCGGATCCCTCGGGAGACGCCGTCCCCTGGGAACAATGCTCGGGAGCGCACCTGGACAAACACCCGGGACACGCGGTCACCGCCGCCCGTGGCCATTCCCGGCCCCTGGAGTCCCTTTCTCCCCGCATCCCAAACGGGAACCGTCCCAAAGAACCCACAAACCGAACGGATTTGGGAAATGGGGATGGAACGCGGGCCCAGGGTACCGAAGGATTCCCTGCCCGGCGGGTTTCTCTGCGTGGTCACGGCCTTAATTAATGACAGGGGTAACGAGCACGTGATTAATTCACCTGCCTCCCAGCTCCAGGTCATTTCCAAGGCCTTTGGTGCCAACCCCATCCTGATGTTTGTGCAGCTGCCCGGGCGGTACCAGGACCTTCCCGAGCGTGACACCTTCCTGGTGTCAGTCCAAGCCCTCCTTTTTGGGGCTCAAATCCTCATTTCTAAGTTCCAACCCCCCCTTTTCGGGCACAACCCCCATTTTTATGGCAAACCCTCTCGGTTTTAGGGCACAACCCCTGATTTTTAAGGGCACAAAGCCAATTTTTGGGGCACAACACCCCCCTCCCCCTTTTAAGGCCACAAACCCTCATTTATTAAAAATTATTTAAAATAAAAAGAAATATTAATTTAAAAAGGAATAGTAGTTGAGGGGAAAGAATTTCAGAATGGAATTATGATTTCTGAAAGGAGCAATCATTCTCACAGAATAAAAATAGTGAAACCCAGCATAATAATTCTAGAAGGAATGATGATGATGATGGTGATGATGACGATGATTAAAAAAATAAAGGGATAATAAGTAAAAAAGTAATACGAATTTTAAAAAGGAATGATAATTTTCAGGAAGGAATGATGATTTTTAGAAGAATAAAACGAGTTAAAACTGGAATAATGGTTTGAAAAGGAATATTCATATAATTAATAATAATAGTAGCAAAAAAATTTAAAATAAATAATGAAGTAATAATAAAAATTGAAACAATAAAAAAGTTAAAGAAAGGAATAATAGTTTAAAAAAGATAATAAATAAAGGAGAAAAAGTATGAGGTTTGAGTACATAAAGGAAGTGTAACGCCCAACGTGGGGCTCGAACCCACGACCCTGAGATTAAGAGTCTCATGCTCTACCGACTGAGCTAGCCGGGCGACTGCTGAAATTGAAAGTTTGTCGTAATGGATCCTAATAACCAAAATCCGAGCCGGAAAATGCGGCATTTTCCTGGAGAACCGAGTGGAGGATGCAGCCCCTCTTGCCGCTTCTTCCGCTGAAGTTGAAAACCTTTTAATTCTTTAAGAAAAGAAAAAAATGGAAAAACCAAAGCGTTGGTCTCTTTTAGGAGGTTTTCTTTGCCTTTCTAAAATTATTATTATTCTTTTTCCAATTATTATTCCCCTTTTTAAAAGTTATTCATCCCTTTTTTTCAAATTATTACTACCTTTTCCCAATTACTGTTCACTTCCACAAATTAATGTTCCCTTTTCCGATTTATTTACCTTTTTTCATTTTTTTTAATATACTGCTCAATAAAAGATGGAGCTGGGGCAGGTGGAAGGGGACGCCCGGCGGGAAGGGAGAGGCAAAGAAAGAAGACGTGTATTTGGCGGTTAGGAGACGTTAAACTCTGGAAAGATTTTTAAAAGGAACGAAAATAGCATTCCCTGACCGGGAATCGAACCCGGGCCGCGGCGGTGAGAGCGCCGAATCCTAACCACTAGACCACCAGGGACCTACCAGCTGTACTTTGTATCCCAAAATAGAGCCTGGACAAAAGCTTCTGGGTTGAATTCGCTGTAGAAAGGGTCTGTGTTTGTTTTCTCCCCTCTTTTTCTTACCCTCCAAACGATCAAATCCTCCCTATTTAACCCATCCTTACCCATCCTTGGTTCATCTCCCACGCTGGCTCCTCCTCAGTGACTTCTCAGCCACCTGGGAGCACAGAAATTACCTCCAAAAAAGCCCTTTTTACCCCCATCCGGGACATCCTGTCCCAAACTCCACCAGAACTGGACAATTTTCCCAGTTTTCCAGAGGTTGAACTCATCTCCGTGCATTCCACACGGAGAAAATACCCCAGAATCCAGCGGCTCTCCCATTTCGTGGGGTTGAAAAAGCTGATTAAGGACATTCCAGCAGCTCCACAAATCTGGGAGGAACTGTGGGTGGCGCTGCTGGGAAGGGATCAACTCAATCCTTGAGTTTCACGAAGATTTTGCATCATTTTTCGGATTTTTCCCGATTTTTCCCTTCAAATCCGAGCATACTGCACTATGGGTAACGCGGTATCAGCCTGAATCTGACAGAGAAATGGGAATAAAAGCGGAGGAAGATGAGGGGGATGAAAGCCAGCAGGAAAATTTGCCATTCTGCCTGCCCGGCGCTCTTAACATCCGAATTTCTGGAATAATGGGAAATATGGAGCCAAGATCTCCGACAAAACACGGCCGGGAGGGAGGGTGTTGAACGTGGAATTTTGGCTGCTATTCCAGGTCACGTCCCGGGAACAAACAACTCTATCCAGGAGCAGGAACGCGTGACTGCAACGCCTCCCCCTTCCCCCTCCACACTATCCCTGTTTTTTGGTTTGTTGTTTTTTTTTTTTTATTGTCCTGCGGATGAACAAACACAAAATGTTTTGGGGGGAAGGGAGGGGAGTCGTTGCTTGGTTTCTCAGCACATCGGGATCACCCCTGCGGGTGCAACACCTAGAAATTAATTGTTTTGAACATTTTAAAGGTTTTTTCCACCCTTTCCTCTCCAACTTGGCCGAGGATGCACAAACACAGAGCTTGATGGAGAAGCGAGATGGAAATGCGAATTATCCCTCTCTGATAAATAGATTTTTTTTTTTTTTAGTAATTTCCCCTCTGGGAAGCAAAAGCAAGGAATTATTGATGTAAAGGAAGCCGGTGACAGAGTTGCCACCCCACCCCGGCATCTCAGAACCTCCCAAAATAACTCCGAAATTAAATCAGAGTTAGCGCGGGTGGAAAAGGGGGTTCCCCTTCCCCAAACGTCCTGTTTCTGCCTGGTTTCGAACGAGGGACCTTTCGCGTGTTAGGCGAACGTGATAACCACTACACTACAGAAACCTGGCCTCATAAGTGTAGGGAGTGAATTTTGTGAGAATTCACCAAAAAAACCTCGTAATTTCGTTTTATTTTCCCTTTTTCCGGAAATGTTGTCCATATCCCTTGGCTCTTTTTTTCCTTCCTTGCTTGGGGGTTTTTTTCCCAGCACCCACCTGGGCCTCTCTGCCGAGGCTGCACACGACCAAGAGCCCCCCAAAACGCCCTAGCTTTGATCATCAGAGAAGAAATTCCCCGATTAAACCTATTTCAGACACCCCAAAGTCCAGGACTGCCTGTTCATCCTTCGGGGTCAGAGTTGGTTCTCCGGTTGGCCAAACTTGAGATAAAGCACGTGGAATTGTCACAGTGCCCCACAAAACGACCCAAATCATGTAAAGAGCTGGAAAAATACTGAAAAAGGAACCTAAAACAGAGATGTTTCTGCCCGGTTTCGAACCGGGGACCTTTCGCGTGTGAGGCGAACGTGATAACCACTACACTACAGAAACAACACGCTCGGTATTCTTTGCACCTTCTTTGAAACAGTAGTAACCCAAATTTCCTCTGTGGTTGCTTCTGAATATCCCTAAATCCTATGAGAAAAGCTCCCCTCGTCCTTTCGGATCCCCTTATTGCTTTTAACTCATTCCCTTACCGCTCTTAATTAATTCACTTGTGGTTTTTAATCCGTTCCCTTAGCCCTTTGAATCCCAGCCGCGTTTGGGAGGTTGTGCTGAAGGACACAAATAAAGGAAAAATCAGGGAAATGCTTAAAACCCTCCCAAAAAAACCCCAAAATCGGTGCGTTTTGTCTGATTCCGAACCAGGGAGCTTTGGCGTACAATCACGGAGGGCGACATGGAAGTCAGCGGACAGGGGAGACATTGGGGGACGCCGAGGTTAAAAACGATTATTTTTGTGGAATTCACACATTTTTAGAATTTCTTTTCCCTGACCGGGAGTTCAACCCGGGCCGTGGTGGTGAGAGCACCGGATCCTCACCACTATGCCACCAGGTATTATAGGATTAAAGAGAAATCCTATTTTTAAATTAGTTTTGCTATTTTTATTTGATATATTTTATAATTTTCATTGCTTTATTGGTTCTGATTGATTCGTTTATTATCTTGAATTATTTGGGGGATTTTTAAATTAATTGTGAATTGGCCATGATTTTTCCTATTTTTGGTTCCTTCCGCGCCCCGAGCGAAGTGGTGTCATGGGACTGATGGGAAGAAGCAGGTTTGGGTGGGTTCGTTAGATGGAAAAAAATCATGTAAATGGTGAAAGTCTCTCTTGTGTTGGCCTCCTGGTGGTCTAGTGGTTAGGTATTCGGTACTTTCATGTGCCACAGCTCGGATTCGATCCCAGGTTAAGGAACGGAGTGAGCTTTTTCCCACTGCCACAGTAAAGTCTTCAAATACTGCCGAATTCAGGCGGATATGTACCTTCAGTAAGAAAGCGGGGCCTCCAAATCCATGGAAAACTAAGACGCATGAGCTGCTCCTGCCGCAATCATATTCCCACAGTTTCCTGGGAGTGAATTTTTAAAAACGTTTGTTTGCCCCGGTTCCCCACGTTTTTAAGGGAGACAGGGACACTTGTAGGGATTTCTGCCCAAAGAAGTTTGTCCACAAGGAAAATATTGATGGATAAACTACAATAAACCGGTTCTGGGTTGTTAACACGGATTTTGACCAGCGCCGTACCAGCCTGAATGTCAGGGATTTGTACGAATATTGAGCCAAAAAATGCAGGGAAAGGAGTAAAAATTAGACAATTTGAAGCTACAAACAGACTTTTTTTTTTTTTTTTTTTTTGGCCAGCATCTCCACGACGGAATTTGAAGGAATGTTGAGACACGAAAATGATCTAAAATCTCTTGTCTTAGAGGCTGTTTCTGCCCGGTTTCGAACCGGGGACCTTTCGCGTGTGAGGCGAACGTGATAACCACTACACTACAGAAACATACCTCCAGTGCATGCCCCCCCCCCTTGTACAGTCAAAACCAAAGGAAAAGCACTTTTCCCACAAAATTCCTCGAAATTTCAGGTAATTCCATCCCTCGCGGCAGCCGCGGGGATTTATCCGAGCGGGGAAGTGTTTAAAGACGGGTTTTGATCCCGGAGGCCGAATTGGCGGAAAGGGCAAGATTGCCTCGCAGGAGAGGTTCTCCCCCGCCTTTTCCATCCCAAAGAGATCTGTCAGCTGGGGGCTTTCCCGGGGAAAATGGGGTAGAACCCATCAATCACATATAAAATACAAAGAAGGTCGTATAAAAATACATGCCCGGCTAGCTCAGTCGGTAGAGCATGAGACTCTTAATCTCAGGGTCGTGGGTTCGAGCCCCACGTTGGGCGGACACTGCTTTTTTTTCTCTGTTTGCATGAATGTGGTAAATTTTTGTTTTTATTGACTGTACTTTTAAAATTATTACTAATTTCTAGATTATTTTTATTTAAAGTTATTATGGTTCCATTATTATTATTTCATTATTTCTTTTAAAATTATCATTATGCCGGGTTTTACTATTTTTATTCTGTGAGAATGACTGCTCCTTTCAGAAACCATGATTCCATTTTGAAATCCTTTTTCCCTCAGCTACTATTCCTTTTCAAATTATTGTTTCCTTTTACTTTTAATTACAAGTATTATCCTGGTTTTTAATAATGATCCTTTACTAGTAGCCAAAAAGCCCCCCACAAAGCAACAGACAAAAAAAAAGCAAAACAAAATAATTCCCTCCTCCAAAAAAAGCCCAACAAACCCTGATTTTTAAAAGCGTGAATTGCTCTGCTAAACTTAATGCAGCCGCCGTCAGGATGGCCGAGTGGTCTAAGGCGCCAGACTCAAGGATTCGCTTTCCCTCGGGAATTCTGGTCTCCTCGTGGAGGCGTGGGTTCAAATCCCACTCCTGACAAGGTTTATTTTTGGAGAAATTCCTAAAAAAGAGCCCTTTTTGCTGCAGTGCTTTCCCTTTTTCAAATTACTGTTCATTTTTTCAGTTTTCCCCCCCTTTTCCAAATTATCATTCTTTTTGAAATCTTGTTTCTTTTTGAAATGATAACTCACTGTAAGTAATCATAATGTAAAATAAACAACCCCGCAATAATCGCCATTATTTAATTTCAGTATTCAACTGCAATTATTTGAGCACAGCTGGTAAACGCCTATAAACGTAATCAAAAAAAAAGCAATTAGCATTATTGCTTGTTTATTTATTTATGTAGTTATTTATTGCTCAATAACAGAAGGAGCTGGGGCAGGTGGTAGGGGACGCCCCGCGGGAAGGGAGAGGCACAAAAAGAAAATGAGTGTTTTGGGAGTTAGGAGATGTTTAAATATGAAAAGGTTTTCCAAAACAAAAATAACGTGATTGGGGGTGGAGAAAAAACAGCATCTTTCCCTGACCGGGAATCGAACCCGGGCCGCGGCGGTGAGAGCGCCGAATCCTAACCACTAGACCACCAGGGAACCCGAAATTGCTGGATAGGAGCGGCCCTTTCCTGTTGATAGTCTCGACGATACCCAAGATTTGACTTTGGTTCCAATGGACTTCAGGACATGATTCCGATGGATCCCAGGATTTGATCCCAATGCATCCCAGAATGTGATCCCCACCTAGCCAGATCCCAGTGCATGATCCCAATATATTCCAGGACACGATGCCAGTGGACCTCAGGATTTGACCTGATCCTGATGAACCCCAGGATCTGACCCCAATGGACTCCAGAATTTGACCCCGATGGACCCCAGGTGTCCAAGCTCCAGGAAAAACCTCTGGTGGACCCTGGTCTTGGGAGATGATCCTGCTGTACCCCAGGAGATGATGCTGGTAGACCCCAGACATCCAGGCATCCAGATGTCCAGGTCCCAGGAAATGGCTCAGGTGACCCCATCCGCCAGCAGATTGTTCTGATCGCCCCAATTATTCCTATTCTTTGCCCCATTTCCATTTACTTTCCATCTTTTTCCCCTCTCGTCCTCTTCCTCATCACCGCCCTGACACAGAAAGTCTCTCCCAGCCCTCAGATCAGCATTCCTCTGAACCAACTGTGGCTTCTCGCTGGCAGAAATGATGGAGAAAGGGGAATTTTCCACCCTGAAACGCCCCAGGTGAGCAACCCACCATGGGGGGGGGGGTTAGGGGGACAATGTGAATTGGCACCCCCTGCCCAGGCAGAGCAGGGGAAGGACCTGCTCCCCACCGAAGGATGTTGGAGGGTACGTGAACATTGGAATCTCCCTCTGGGAATCAAAGAACGCCACTCGCCCGGCCTCATAGTCCAGGTAGACTCCAACCACCTCGGGGGCTTTGGGCAGGGAGATGGGGACAGTGGGCGAGGTGAGAGCCTGGCACTGGCTCCCGCACTGCCCCACGGCCCAGATCCCCACCTCGGGCTTGACACTGATCCGGCCCTTCCTGCGCACGGATTCCTTGGCCACACCAACAGCCCAGGCGGCCCCGTCGCTCACCTGCACCTCCCAGTAGTGCCGGCCAGAGCTGAATCCCTCCCGGCCCAGGACGCAGCGTGAGGAGTCAAAGCGTTTTGGGTGGTCTGGGACGGCCCTCCGGGTGTCTTCCCACTGGACACACTTCCCATCCTCAGACAGGGCAAGCCGGGGATGGGCCGTGTCCGGATCCAGCGTCAGGCTCACTGAGGAGGGAGGGGATAGCTGTCACATGTGGGCATCACCCCTGCAGAATTTTGGGGCTGGGTTTGTCCCATCTCCCCCAGTCTGGGATGCTCCAGGGATGGTTTGACGCCCGTGTGCGGGACTGGGAGAGTGGAAAAGTCAACAAAGGGAATTTGGCTCGGAGCAAAAATGAGGCTCTGGAGTGTGGGGGTTTTTGCTGGTCACTGGGGGGTGTCCCATGGCTTTCCTAAGTTCCCACATGGAAATATTTGGGATTTTCTCCTTTGCCAGGTGATTTCTGAAGGTGACACTGATGCAGCGCTGCCTCCAATCCCCTTCCCTGGTCCCTCCATACCTTGGAATTTTTTCAGCATCTCTTTGAGGGTGACATTTTTCTGGGGCAGCCCCGTGGGTTCCTCTGCCAGCTCTGGTGATGTCTCCACCAGCTCTGAGGTACTCTGCTTCTCCAGCCTGGAAAGAAGGAGAAAATTTTCTCCACAGAAATAGGAACTGGAGAGGCAGCTGGTCCCTGGGAAGACTTGAAAGGCCCCTTCCAGCCCAAACCATCCCAAGTTTCCACAACTGTATAATTCTATTCCTCTTGGGTTTAGGCATCTACAGGATGCTTTTGGGATCTGCTCCTCATCAAGGAGCTTGTGGAGAACATTTGCTGACCCAACCACGGCTGAGGAGTACCTGGGTGGTAAAGATTTTCCACCAGTGGAAATCCGGGAATAAAAATGCCTTTCCTTGTCCCCTTTCCTCCTTCCAATAACCCACCTCCCAATCTGAAGGGGACACAAGCAGGTCTGCTGAAGGGTGGAGGATTCCCTTAGAATGTAACAGTTTCAGCTGTTGGTTCCCTATTTTTGACAGACTCAAAAGGAAAAGCTCATCTGTCCGGGAACAGGGAGGTTTTCATGGATCACAGAGCAGCTGCAGCAGAGCTGGAGGTACCTTCACCTCCTGGTACCCTATTCTGGTCTCCAGCATCCTAACTGGACTTTTGTGGGGTCCTAGTTGTGTCCTGCATGTCCCTGTCACACAGGTCACGGATTATTGGGGTTTTGGAGTCCACCAGCCATGTGGACAAATGACAAGAAGGTGGCAGGAATGGAGGAGAGGAGCCACAAACCTGCTCAGGATGTCTCTGCTGTCCTGCAGGGGAGAGAGAGAGAAGGAGACAGATCAGAGGGATTGCGGGGTCAGAGCAGAGTCAGCCTGGGGTGTATAACCAGGGAGGGCTGTGGGGTGACCCTGGGGCGCTGCTCAGCCTAAATGAGAGATTCTGGATCTGCGGGAATTCCAGTGAGGTCATGGCAACCTTAATGAGCAGTTGGCTTATCAGCATCATCCCCCCTCCCAGGATGGGCGTGACAGCTGCTGATGAATATCTCTGCTTATCTGAATATATGACTATTTGAATGTGTATTTAAATGTTTGGATATTTGAATATTTAGACATTTGAATGTTTGAATTTTTTTATATTTTAATATTTAATTATTGATATTGAAGCCAAGCCCAGAGGTGGGCTTGGGTGGTGATTTTTGTGGCAACCTCCAGACCAGGGGAGCGCCAGTGGTTTCCCACTGCAGACGAGGGAACTCAGACCACCAGTGGGGGTGTTCAACTGAACAAGTGAACCCCAGTGACAGGCGAGTTGGGCCCTGGGGGTGATCCACAACATTCCAGTGGACAGCTGGGATGACTTTGTGGGTGTTGAAGGGAATAATTTAAGAAAAAATATGAGTTTGAAAAGGAGTTTTTATCTCTCCAGGATGGACGGGGATTGGAGAAACGTGGCCCAGTGGTCCAGGTGGTCTGTGAGGCCTCATCCTACCAAAACTATGATCCTGGAATTCTGGTCAGGATTAATTTGGCCGGTGGCCTGCTGGCACCACAGGTGGCCGAGGGTTTTCATAGGGCTCTGAGGTCTCACCTGCAGGAGCTCCCAGGGCAGCTGCCGGCACTTGTCCTCCAGCTCCTGGATCTGCTGGCCCACAGAGGAGATCTGCTCCGAGAGCCTGCTGATGTTCTCCTCCTGCCTCCGCACGATCTCCCGGTCCAGCTTCGCCAGCCGGCCCAGGAGGAGCTGCTCCTGCCCCTCCAGGAGCTGGTGTAGCTCCTTGACCTGGGACCGGACCCTCTGCCGCTCAGCATCCACCTGCTCCTGCAACAGGAGTGGACATGTGGGGCTGGGCAGGGATGGGGGAGAGAAATGCTGGCAGAGTGGATTGAAGGGGAGATTTATCACCGCCAGAAATTCCAAGGTTCTTGCAAAGCCTGGGGAAAATCAAGAGCTTTTTTTTTTTTTTTTTTTTGCCATTTCTAGGTGGTGGTTGCTGGCAAAGCATTTTCCCATGGTCTGTAAACTTTGTACCCAAAATGCTCCAGACCTTTGGACAAGGGAAGATGCAAAATAAACCCATAAATGGATTAGTCAGTGATAGAGATCAGGGAAAGGGAAAACAAGGCAAGAAAGATGCCATTGGTTGATTCCCATTTTCTGTCTGTTAATCAGGGGAACCTGGGAATATGCCAGGTTATGAGCACATGGAGGGAGGCAGAGATCCACAATAACCTGGCAAAATCCAGGTTTAGGTTGGATACCGGGGAGAAATTCTTCCCCGTGAGGGCGGTGACAGGCACAGGCAGCCCAGATGTGCCTCCCCATCCATCACCACGGCCAGAGGTACAACGGAAGGGTCACTCACGAGCAAGTCCAGGCTTTTCCCTTCCTCCGCCGCTTTCAGCCCAAGCATCTTTTCTCTCCTGTCCTTCAGGATCCGCGCGTGAGCCTGGAATTTCTCCTGAGCGGAGGGGAAACACCGGGTCGGTGCCTTTCCCTCCATCCGGCGATGTGGGGAGAGCGGGGCGGTGGGGCCGGGGTGCCTGTCACTCGCCGGGACGCAGAGAAGAGGCAGAAGGCGCAGAAATCCGGACCTTTGCAAGGAAAACAACGCTCACCTGGCCTCCCCCTCCTCCTTCCTCCTCCTTCTCTTCCTCCCTCATCCCCAGGGACACCCGGACACCTCCCACCTTGTGCTCCTCCGCCGCTTCCTCGATGGGGACGGCGGCGTGGAGCCGGTGATCCTGGGACTCGCGGCACACGCGGCACACGGGGGTCTGGTCCTCCTCGCAAAACAGCTTCAGGGCCTGGTTGTGCCTCTGGCAGAGCCTCTCCCCTCTCCCGGATCCCCCCCTCAGGCTGAGGCGCTGCGCGATCCGGATTATCTTGGCCAGCTCCCGATTGGGTCTCAGGCTCCGATCCGGGGCCGTCTCCCGGCAGCACGGGCACGGGAAGCTCTCCCGGGAGCTCTCCCAGCAGCGCTCGATGCAGCCCCGGCAGAAGTTGTGGCCGCAGTGGATGGACACGGGGTCCTGGAAGAGGCTGAGGCACAGCGAGCAGGAGGCTTCGGCGCGGAGGCTCCCGGCGGGGCCGTGCTCGGCCATGGCCGCGGGGACGGGGACGGGGCGCTTTCGCTTTCCCCCGCGGCCGGGCTGGTCCCGCGGCTGCTCCGCTTCCTGCAGGTGCCTCGGCTCCGGGGAGGTGAAACCGAGAGCGGAGCAGCTTCGCTGCTGAGATGAGCCGGGTTTGGCGCCGGGTGTGGCACTGGGTTGTTTGGCATCGAGTTTAATACCGGCTTTGGCACCGGGTTGTTTGGCACCGAGTTTGACACCCGATTGCAGCCGAGCCGGAGAGGGACAGAGAATCCCCCTTTCCGCCAGGCCCGCAGCTGGTTGGAAGGAGATTAAATGGAAATTAAACTTCCTTTATCACTTACCGGCATGGTTGGGATCCACCTGCAGCTCCCGCTTCCCCCCATTCTCCCCCAAAAACCCCCAGGGAAAGTGAGAGGCTGCCCCAAGCCTCCCCTTGGGGTCTGAACCAGGAATCAGCCTGGTTTCACTGCTTTTAATTAAGTTTTTTTATTTGTTCACTGATAAATTTAATTTATATGCGTGTTTAATTTATCAATTCACTTCTAGTTTATTGATTGAAGGGCATGGCCATGGGGACAGAGCTTGGAGTAATTCTTCGAGTGAAACCACCAACTCATCCTTTGCCGCTCATTCCGCCTCCCGATTATTCAGCATTCCTGAATAGCCGATTCCAACACCCCCACTAGTACATGCAGCTATAAATACCTTTATTCAAAAATACTCTTACTGTTCCTCTCACTTCCCCTTTTACACAGGAAATCGTTTCTCTCACGGGTCGGGGCTGAGCCGCTGACCACAGACCCTCCTATTTTTAACTTTTCTTCCAAGAGCCCCCCCTGGACCACCAGCCTGTAAATTCCGGAGCCCTTCACGTAAAGAAGCCACCAGAACTCGCCGGCGTCGGGCGTCGGTACCGAAATTATGCCTTTTTTGGACGAAATAGGTCAAAAACTCAGGCACCGTTAACTCTGTGCGGGAGTTTTTTGGGGTTCCGGGTTTTCCGGTGCTCAGAACATTCAGACTGAAACCTGGGGGGCGGCTTCGTGCTCAAAACACTTTTTT
>VZRQ01005616.1:26215-36267 GCA_013397975.1 Machaerirhynchus nigripectus | reverse complement strand
GGCTTTGGATGAAGTAAAACCCATACATTTACATGTTTCAACTTCTCTGTTTGATGTTTGCTGCTCCTGGGTGGCAGGATCAAGCTGGAATTTTGTTTAATTAAACCCCATTCCTGGTGTTTGCACCCCAGAAGAGCCACAAGCCCATGCAGGTGGCCCAGGGACTGTCCCTGTCCCTTCTCCCTGGAAGCCACATGCCACTGCCAGCAGTCAGGAAGGACACAGAGCGGGAAATCACATCCTTTATTATTATTAATGGTATAAATCATGAAACCTACAGACCTGGTCACCATGGAGACCTTTTCCAGGGAGAAAATGACTGCTTTAGGGCAATTACACCCACTGGAGGTTGGGAAAAAGGCTAAAAACTGTAATTGGTAGCCCTTGGTTTGGAGGTGACCAGCTCAGACGGGATTGTCTACAGCCAGTCAGGCAAGCCTTGGGAAAATTTGCCTTTCCATCCCAGTTTCTCCCATTTTCCCACTGTTTCCCATTTGTCTGCCCCAGGATCCCTTCTCCACAGCTTCTTCCCTCTCTTTGCCTCGTTTTTTCCAGGTTTCTCCCTTCTCCCAGCGGAGAAGGAAACATAAACCTGCCCCAGGGGCTGCTCTAGTTGCCCCCCGAGGCTGTGAAAAGTGGGGGACAGTTTTCCCTCAGGGACACAGCCGGAGCCGGGACCTGGCCCCCACCACCCAGAGCCAGGGCCGGACCCTCTCCCCGGTGAAGGACACACGGGAAAAGACAAACAGGAGACCCCCGTCCTCGGCGTCAAAAAACGCCACCGTCCCCCCACTGCAGTCCAGGTGGACACTGACCCTGCGGGGCAGCCACCGCAGGGCCACCAGGGTCACCTTGCGGGTGGTCAGCGCCCGGATCTGCCCTCCCCACTTCTCCAGGCCCCAGATCCCACCCTGGGGGCCGAGGCTGAGCCATCCCTTCCTCCGCACAGATTCCCGGGCCACCCCCACGGCCCAGTCGCCGCTGTCCCCCACGTCCACGTCCCAGCAGTGCCGCCCGGCCACGAAGCCCTGGTGGCCCAGCACGAAGGGCCAGTAGTCGAAGCGTTCCGGGTTGTCTGGGAGGTCGCGGTGTCCGGCTCCACGCCAGACGCTCTTCCCGTCCTCAGACAGGACAAGGTCGGGATGAGCCGTGTCGGGGTCCAGGGTCACGCTGGCTGTGGGGGGACAGAATCAGGGGTGAGGACCAGACCCCATTCGGCATCTGAGCATCTTGGATCCCTTCTCTTGGATCACCTGGCAGAAGCATCATGAAACCTCCCAGAATTGGGGAAAACCCTCCCAGCCCAGGGTGCTCCTGGGATATCGGGGCTGGAAGAGCCACACAAGGGTCACTGAGTCCAACTCTCAGCCCTGCACGGGACAGCCCCAAGAGTCACCCCATGATTTTATGGGAAGTGCTGTCCTTGAAGCAGAAAACCTGGGTTTCCCCCCAAAAAAATCCAAAGAAAAACCGCAGCAATGGTGGTGCAGAAATCCCTGCAGATCTGAGGCTACAAACAAACACCAAGAGGAGGGAGGGAAGAGGAGGGAGGGAAGAGGTGATGTGGGAGGAAAATGAGCAGAGTTTGCAGCAGCCATGGGACAAGCCCCAGCTGGTTGGGCTGAAATAAATAAAATTAATTTAAAACCTCCTTGGGTCACCCTGGTTTTCAAATTATCCTTTTTTTCGTACCAGGCAAAGCCCTTTTCCCTTCCTCTCCTCCATCTCCAGGTTCTCCCTGCAACATTTCTATTCCCAGTTTATATCTGGGATGGGAGCAGGGCAGCTCAGCTCTTCCAGCTCTCCCAAATTACGACTTAAATCAGTTTTTGTTTTCCTTCTGGGTACCTTGGAGCTTCCTCAGGGTTTCCTTCAGGGCACTGCTCCTCCATGAGAAGTGACAAACTCTCTCTTCTGGCCCCGGAGCTGCATCCAGGGGTAGCTGGAAAGTAACTTTCCCACACCTGGGATAAAAAAAATGAAACCAACAAAAACCCCCTCACACTTCTCAGAACAGCCACGGAGGTTTCAGGAGCCATGAGGAATGAGGGATGGTGCTGTTGAAATGCTGGGTTTTAATTTCACCCCCTCCCTTGGAAGTCCAGGAGATCAAAGGCCAAATTTCCCTGTTGGATTCATCTCTTTTTCTTTTTTCTGAATCTTATTTTTTATGAGGAAGGAAGGAGTTTTTGGGGAGGACTGGGCTGGAGAGAAGAGCCAAGACTAAATCAGAGCCAACGTGGAGGTGTTTTTGAGATCAAATCCCCATGGATTAGTACATCCCAAAAGTGATCAAGGACCCAGAATTCTCCTGCCTGGAGCTGAGGAGGAGCCTAGAGTGGCACCGGCAAGTTCCCTTCTCCATTTCCTCTTGGGAAAACTCATGGAAAAGCTTTTCAGGGAGGGCACAAACCTGCTGATGGAGCTTTTCACATCCTGGGAGGAGAGAGAAAGGAAAGGCAGCTCAGCGTGAGATCCCTCAAATCACAGCAAAGGGAATTATTTGGAATTATAGGGAACCCACCAGCCCTCCCACAGGGAATTAATTCCCTTTCCCCCATCTTTCCAGGCTCAAACCTTTCTCTCCTCATCCCCCTGGGGCTTTCAGCTCTCCAGAGGGAACAGGAGCTAATGGGAACCAGGAGAACCCCAGTTATTGATGAGGTGATTTTCTCTCTGATTTTCCCTCAAAGCGGGAGAATTCCCTCACCAGCTGCTGATTCTTCTCTTTCTGCCGCTGTGCCGGCATGTCCAGGTGGGAAATCTCCGTGGGTTTTTTTGCCTGCCTCTTCTCCAGCTCATTTTTCAGGTCTTCCAGCTGTGGGAACGAGAGGAGCTCAGGATCCCCCCAGAACCTTGGCCCCAAATCCAAGTGGGGTTTTTAAATGACAAACAAAGGAAAAGCAGGGTGGGAAATACCCCGAGGAACTCATGGGAAGGCATTTCCCATGGGAGAACACCTCTGGATTCAAANGGGGGCGCTGTCAGGGGGTGTGGGGAAAAATCAAGCCTAATGCAACCAAGAAACTCCAGTTTGGATTCTTCTCCATCAGTTTACTGGGAAGTTTGGGAATATTGCAGCTCCCTGCCCACATTTGGCCAGATTCTGCCCAAATGCATGCTGTAAGACATCTTCCTTCCCAAATATTCCCGAGCTCGGTGTGTCCCTAAATGTCCCCGAAGGTCAGCAGGTGGCACCTACCAGGTCCTCCAGTTTCCCGCACTCCAGGGCAGCTGTCCTTCCTCGGAGTCCTCCTCTCCTGGCTCAGGAAGCCGAATCCCCGCTGGAATTCCTTCCCAAGGGATCCAAACCCTTCTGCGTTTATCCCTTTGACAGGGCTGCGTCCTTCCTTTTCTGCTCCTTTCCCGTCCAGGGTGAATCGTGGCACAGCTGGGCTGAGCCTGCATGTCAAGTCTCCCCCCACCTCTCCTGGTTTTTCGTCATCAGAATTCCAGGACTTTACCCCTGGAGCTGCTGCCCCGGGGAGCTGCCACCCCGCTCCTTTTGCACTAAAACCATCCACCTCCCCAAAAAACCCTGGAGACACAGGATGTCCAGGTTCCCAGGTGGGCAAGGAGCTCCCAGGGCTTGGACGGACCACGGATGGGGAAAATCCAAGGAAAAAGGGAGGGGAAAGCACAACCAGAACCCCGAGGGCGTTGGAAGAAGGGACACAAATCCGGGTCCGGGACACCCTTTCACCTCCATCTCTGTGGCCAAGTCCTGCCTCTGAGCTCACCGGGAGACTTCTCCAGGGAATTTTTCACCCTCTGCTCTTCTATTAAGCTCCGTGGATAAATTCATGTTTATTTTTATGAAATTTTTAGTGTCAGGATCTCTGCCACCCGGCTCAGGGACCCACAGCCCGGGCAAGTTTGGAGAGGCAAATCTTAGTTCCAGCGCGCGTTTCCCACCGGGAAGAGCTGCAGAGGAGTCGCTGGCTGTGGGAACGGCAGGACTGGGAGCAAACACCCCAAAAAGGCTTCCAGGGAAGCTTCGGCAGAAGGGAAGGGGTGGACCCTGGTGAGACACCGGCAGAGCCTCCGGCTCGGCTCCTTCGTCTTGGAATGGGGAATCAGGTGGGGAAAGGAGTCGGCAGAGCCTGGAAAACCAGCCGGGGTGGGAACTGCTTTGCATCGTTCTGGAGAGAAGGGACGCCCTGGGTGGAGATCAGAGACAGGGAGGGACCCTGAGGAGTCGGGGCGGAGGATCTCTGCCCCTGGGGGATGCAGAGCATTCCCGGGACACGGCGTTTGTGCCGTGGGTTCCCAGGAGGTGCCGCCGGGAGGATCCCGGTGGGACCGGGGTGGTCCCCGTGGGGATGGGGAGGGGGGTCCGTCACGGGGTCTCCACTCATCCCGTGCCTATTATTCCGAGCCCAGCATGGCTCCCGGTTCCTCTTCTCGGTTCCGGAATTAATAACGGGGCTGTTTCGGTGCCGCCGCTTCCTCTTTTGGGTTTCCTCGGAAGAAAATCGCGCGTTTTTGAGGAAATCGATGTCGGTGAAAGCGGCAGAAGGTGCCAGAAGTCGTGTCCTGCCTCTGCCCTTCCCGGCACCCAGCTGGCACCACCTGCCCTGGGACTGATCCCACCTCGTCCCTCCCCAGCGGCCGGCACGGGGGGACAGCCTTTTTTGCGGAGCAATAACGTGGAAAATTGGATTCCAGGAGGGTTTGTGTCCCTCCACGGTCTGTGTGAAAGGCTGGGGAGGCAGAAGCTCAGCGAGGTGCCCACATCCCGTGCGGATTTTCCTAATTTATCACCCAGAGGCTCAGAAATCCAGAGAAACGCAATTCCCAGAGGGGCAGAGAGGGGAGGGTGCAACCCAAAATGTTCTTTTATTGGAAAGAAACGCCAGGAATGTGGACAGAGGTGGGGAGCAGCCCTCAAACGTAGGGGTGAAGGGGCCAAGACACACCCTGGACAAAAAGCACTTCGGGAAGAGAGAAAACCGGGAGGATTCATCCCGCCAAGGGCACAACGAGGTAAAACCCCACACACTGAAATGGGCTCTCCACCCTCAAGGCTCCTCCTGGCGCGGCCACTCCGCCATCGGCCGATCCCTGGGGCCATCTCCGAGCCCCCGACGGACACAGGAGCAGCGAATTCCAGCGGCATCACTCGGGACACATCCGACAGCCCCCTCAGGGATAGATCCGCAGCGAGAACCCGAACCCCACCCAGTCCAGAGGGGACATGACCCGGCCGGCCACCGCCCGGTCCTCGCAGCGGGGGCTCCGCGTCACCTCCAGCAGCCGTGCCCCCATCCCGATCTTGAACCAGGGCAGGACCCTCTCCCCGTTAAAGGCGGCCCGGGTGTACTCCAGGATGGGAATGTCGTCGCCGGCGCTGAAAAAAGCCACCCGGCGCCCCTCGTAGTCCAGGGAGACGCGGAGCCGCCGGGGCGGGGGTTGCAGGCGGAGGTTGGCGCGGGGGGAGGTCAGGGAATGGAACGCTTCCAGCGCCCACACCCCCTCCTTGGGGGTGAGGCTCAGGGGGCCCCTCCTGCGCGCGGACTCCCGGACCACGCCCAGCGCCCAGACCCCGCCCTGCCCCACCTCCACCTCCCAAAAATGCCGCCCCGAGGCGAAGCCCCCCCGCGCCAACACGCAGGGCTCGAAGTCGAAGCGCTCGGGGTGGTCCGGGACGTTCCTCGGCACCAGCTGCCCCCGCGCTTCTTTTCCGTCCTCGGAGAGCTGCAGGTTGGGATGAGCCGTGGATGGGTCCAGGGTGACGTCGGCTGCGGGATAAGGGAGCGTTGGAGGGGAGCCGGGGAGGATGGAGATGCACCTGGATCGGGCCCGTTCTCCCGTTTCCCGCAGATGGAGATGCTTGGAGGTCCCTCCCAACCCAATCCCGTTCTGGAATTGAACAGTGGGGAATTCCCAGGCAGGGAAAGGGAAGCAGAAATGCTCTTTCTGGGATGTTTGGGCCGTATCTCAGGCCCTGGGCACAGCAGGAGCATCAACATCAGGACTGTCCCTCTTCCCTTCCTTCCCGCAGCGGGAATGGCACTGGTTTTCCCAAGGGAACCTCTCCCACAAGCCCAAATCTCCCATTTCCTCCCACCAACTCACCTGGTTCCTGCAGCTGGAACATGAGGCTGTCTGAGGAGAGAGAGATGTCACAGACTCAGGGTCGGACAGTACCTTCATCCCACTGGATAGATCCCCTGGCCAAGCAAAACTCATCCCCAAGGACTTGTCCACATGGATTTATCCCCCCTCTATCCTTTCCGTGGCTTTGCACCCAGGGATTAGATTTTCCCACCAGCGACCCCTAATCCACTTTTCGGGTGAGACCTGAGAGAAGAAACTCCTTTGCTGGGCTGGTTTTTCCCTTCTCTCCACTTCCCAACTGGTTTTGCCCCAGGAAAAACTACAGGGAAAACTTCAGGGTCCTTCTCTTGTGAACAGTTCCTGGATGTTCCACACAAGGACCCCGTTCCTCATGGATCTCACAATAAAGGACCCCATTCCTCATGGATCTCACACACAAAGACCCCATTTCTCCCAGACATCCCACACAAGGACCCTGTTTCTCCTGGATCTCACTCCCAGGGACCCCATTCCTTCTGGATTCCCGCACCAGGCCCCCTGCCCCCTCCCAACCCCGCTCAGCACCTTGGCATCTCCTCAAGGTGCCCCTCACCAGGATGTTCCTCTGGACAAAGTCCTCAAGGCTCCTCTCCAGGTCGGAGGAAATCTCGGCTGGGGGCTGGAACTTCATCCTCTCACAACTGCAAAGAGGCCAAAAAAGGGGCCAAACCCCCCAGCCTGATGGTTCATTTTATTCTCATTAAATATCCCAGGGGCCGTTACAAGATGGGCTGAGGATGTTTATCCTGGGAGCAGATCCAACCCCCTTTTCCCTGCCCTTCCTGGGCAGTTTCCTTTCCCGAGACCCAAATTCCCAAGCCCAAAGGAGCACAGTGGGAATTTGAGCTCCTGGAGGGAAACCTTGACCTCGGGATTCACCTGGATGGCCCCACAGGTGCAAGAAGGGAGAAAGAGCTGCATTACCTCTCCAGGAGCTGTCGGATGTCCTAAAGGTGGGAAAAGAGAGGAGACGGTTGGAGACGAGGAACAACTTGTGTTTCTTCAAATCACGGGATCAAAGAATTCCAGCCTGGTTTGGGTTGGAGGGACTTTTAAAACCATCCAAATCCACGCCTGATCCACTTCCCAGCAGCGTCCCAGCCCTGTCCCACCTGGGACATTCCCAGGGTTGTGGCAGTGACACCAGGGGAGCTCCCATGGGGATAATTTGGGCTCCCGGGTCTTGGATTTCGCTTTTTCCCCTCCCAGTCCAAGCACTCTGGGCTCTCACCTGCAGGAAGTGGCTTGGGGGCTGCTGGAATTTCCCCTCCATCTCCCAGATGAGGGTGTCCAACTGGGATAACTCCTCTGAGACCTTGGCCAGTGCCTCGTCCTGGGCTTGGCCAATGGCTCTGTCCAGGTCCCCAAGCTGGACCAGGAGGAGACGCTCCTGCTCCTCCAGGAACTGCCGCAATTCCTGGAATTCCCGCACCATCCGCTGCCCCTCGCTCCGGGTTTCATCCTGCCGGGAGCGGTGGTGAAGGCAGGGGATGGGAGAAGGGCCAAGATCCCTCCCTTCCCCTCCCAGCTCCGCGTTATCACCCCCGCTCAGCCTCCGGTGAACCCCAGCAGATAAACACGGAAACTGACGCTCCGTGAGCCAAATCCAAGAGATTTGGCTTCAAAACACTGCTGGGGTAGAGGGAGAGATCCAAAACTGCCCGCCTCCCCAGGATCCAAACCAGCCCCTGACCCCCCAACCCCCCTGGCTTCTCTCAGGAGCTCCCACCATGTGCAAACTCCTCCAGGCGCCAGATTTTCGGCTTTCCAGGTATTTTTGTCTCTCCTCCTTCAGGGCCTGGAGGCAGCTTTGGATCTGCTCCTGCAGAGAAATAAAATGGGAGTTTGGAGGGGCTGAGAAAAAGTCATTTTCCCTCTAAAATTTTCTCTATCCCTCGTCTGAGATGGGAGAGGCTTTGCCAGCAAGAGGCTGAGCCCAAGCCAACCCTGCGTCCAGGGAGGGCTGGGAGCCCCAGATAAGAGAGATTTCCCCCAAATAACACTCCTGGCCTCCGGAAATTTGGGTTCTGGAATAAAGATCTCCGTCTTTAACCCCAGGCAAATTTGTTTAGCAGGTGTTTATATCTACAAGAACTGGTATCGATTTATAACTTCTTATGTTTATATAAGATTTTCTATAGGTCTTTTGGAGGAGAAGAGAAAAGGAGAAGAAAAAGGGGGGGGGCATGATTTCTAAGTGTTTATACAAAAGTAATTTCTATTTGTTTGAAAGGAAAGAAACAGCAGAGCTGCCCTTGAGAGCAGATTAAAAGCACCCCAAAAGAAAAGCATTTAGAGGCGTTTTCACACACTTTGGGTGCTGAAATCACCACCGAGGAATTTAAACCTGACGATCCCCACTCCCCACGGGAGTTCGGGAGCGTTTTCCCCGCAGAAAGTCGCTCCCCACAGGCTGCGCAGGTGCTACCTTGTACTCCTGGGCGGCTTCCTCGGCGGGCACGACGCGGTGGAGCCGATGGGTGCGGGAGCGGCCACACACGAGGCACAGCAGGGTGCGCTCCTCCCGGCAGAAGAGCTGCAGCGGCTCCCGGTGCCGCCCGCAGAGGGTCCCCGGGACCCCCGGGAGCAGCCCCCGGGCGATGTCAGCGACGTGTCCCAGCTCCCGGCTGGGTCTCAGGCCCCGCTCCGGGGCGGTGTTCCGGCAGCGCGGGCAGCAGAAGGAGCCCCGGGAGCTCTCCCAGCAGCGCTCGATGCAGCCCCGGCAGAAGTTGTGGCCGCAAGGGACGGACACGGGGTCCTGGAAGAGCTCGAGGCACACGGGGCACGAGGCCTCGGCGCGGAGCTGCTCGGCCAGGCTGGGCCCCGCCATGGAGGAGGATGATGTGCTTCCTCTGCCTTGGATGCTGGATATTTGGGATGAGGAGGAGGATGGTGATGTGCTTCCTCTGCCTTGGATGTCTGATGGTTGGGATGAGGAAGAGGAGGATGTGCTTCCTCTGTCTTGGATTTCAGATAGTTGGGAGTTGCTGCCTGGGAGGGATGGAGAGGAGCAGGGAAAAAGGGAGAGGAGGGGCTGCTTCCTCCTCTCCTCCTCCTCCTTGTTTCTTCCTCTTTCTTCTCTCCTCTTCCTCCTCACCGCGTCCTCTTCCTCTCCTCTTCTTCCTCCCTGTTTTTTCCTTCTGTCTTCCTCCTCCTCCCCCTTGCTTCCTTCTCCCCCTGTCCTCTTCTTCTTTCTCACCCCTCCTTTTTTCTTCTTCCTCTTTTCCCTCTTCTTCTTCTTGTTCTTCTTCTTCTTCTTTTTCTTCTCCTTCTTCTTCTTCTTCTTCCTCCTCCTCCTCCTCCTCCTTGGTGCCTCTGAAGGAGCAGATATGGGGAAGCAGATATGGGGGGGTTGATAAGGCCAGGGCCAGGGTGGGGCTGGAGCAGCGACTGCGGAGAAATCACGTGAAATTGGGGTGGGAAAACTGAAATAGAGGGCAAAATGAGGCCGGGGGGAGGGTTGGGATTAAAATACATACCGGGAAAGTGATGGAATAAAGGCTGGTTGGAGAAGGCAGGGAGGGAAGAAGGGTTGCGATTAAAAATATATATAAAGAAAAGTTATGGACGAAGGGCTGGGATGTGCTGAAAGTGTCAGAATGAGGGGGGGAAATAAGGGAAAATTCTTCAGGAAAGGAGAGAAAAGAGGAAAAGCACGTGTTTCTGCCCGGTTTCGAACCGGGGACCTTTCGCGTGTGAGGCGAACGTGATAACCACTACACTACAGAAACGATGTACGGTATTCTTCACCCCGTCGTGCTACACCCGCGCCCCGCGCGCCGCTCCCGCGCCCCGCGAGGTCACTGGGGCCCCGGGGCCGCGGCCGAGGGAGGAGCTGGGTAAAACCGCAGAAAAGAGACATTTCGAGTAAAAAAATATGTGCGAGAGCTCAGCGCGGGACTCGAACCGGTGGTGTGAGGTTCGGAGCTCCCCGAGCTGACGCTGAGCAACAC
>VZRQ01005616.1:6799-17780 GCA_013397975.1 Machaerirhynchus nigripectus | reverse complement strand
GGGGGCGGCGGGATGGCGGCGGATGCGCGGCAGCCTCAGCCCGGACCCGTCCGTCCCCTCAGGCCGGCGCGGGCAAAGAGAGGCAGTGCCGCTTCCGGCGGAACGAGAAGTGACGTCACGTCGTACGGCAACATGGCGGCGCGCATGGGCAACATGGCGGCGCCCATTGGTGTTATACGGAAAAGGGGGGGATTTGGGGAGGACCTCCCGAAGGATCCCAATATCCCCAACAAAGGATCCCAATGGCCCCCCGCCAAAGGATCGCCATATTTCCCCAGAAGATCCCAATATCCCTCCACAAAACATCCCAATATACCCTCCAAAGGATCCCAATATCCCCCCTGAAGAATCCCAATATCCTCCAGAGCACCCCAATCCCGCTGTGGCTGGAGAGTGGCCTGGGCTGACCCCTGCTCCAGCTCCCACCCCGAGGATCCCATTCCCTCCCTGGCCATTTCGGGATCCTCCTCCCCAGCTAAATTTAGGATCGGGATCGTTTCCAGCTCAGCTGTCGCGGCTCCTCCGCAGGCTCCAGGACCCTCATCCCAGCCAAAACCCCCCTTCCCGCCCCAAAACCAACACCAGGGGAGCAGCCACGGGGCTGGTGAGTCCTTTCTCCATTCCAGGGGCTCTGGAGAGGCCGGGAAGGCGGATTTGGGGAGATTCCCGGGAATGGGAATTTCGGACGTGCCTTTGGAATGCGATGGGAACACGATCTGACCCTGCCAACGAAGGGCCTTTGGTGCCTCCAAACATTCTATTTATTATCCCTCTTTTACAGCCCGAGGATTCCGAAAACCAGGGGAAGGGTTAAAAGAACAGTTCCTGTTGTTTCCCTAATTCATAGTTAAGTGTTAATGTTGTTAATTAATTAATAATTCCACGTGAGCTTCAGGATGGGACGGGGGAGGTGGGTTTGTCACCCCTCATCCCAAAACCTCCCCAGGAATGGGAAATTCCTAGCCTGAAAACTGGGAAGTCCTGGAAAACTGGGAAAACGCCTTCCTTGCCATCACTCCCCTGGGCTGAAATATTCCTGGCATTCCCGCATTTTCCTGGAAAACACATCCATGACCCAATTCTTTCCTTTTTACTCCCAGGCTAACGGAGCGCCTGGAGCCGACTCTGGCTGGGAACAGCGCCATGATGGAGCCGGGTGGGTGAAAACAGATTTTTTTGAGGATCGGGTGCCAAATTCCAGCTCCTTTGGCCCCAAAATCCCGGCCTTGGGTTCCCACGTGTGCCCCAACCCCCCCTCTCCTCACTTTCAGGTGGATTTTCTCAAATTTCCACACCCAAATTCCCTCTTTTGACGTTCTTGGCCTTCCCGGAGTTGGGCTCATCCCAGAATATCCACATTTAATTTAACTGGACTTTAATTTCCCGAGTTCCTCCTCTGGGAATGCCCCAAACTGACCTTGCTGATCCCTTTTTTCCTCTTTTCCAGGGGAAAATGCAGCTCTGGGTGAGTGATTTTCCTCCTTCACCACTGGAATGCTCCAGCCCACGTTCACTCAACCTGGATCCAGCTCAGTTATGGAATTATGGGATCGAATTGGTTGGGAAAGACCTTTAAGATCATCAAATCCGGGGAAAAAACCCAAATTAATGCTTTTTAAAGACAATTCTGAGGGTGAAAACCAAAAGAAAACCTACCCAGGAGGGGCTGCTGGGGGGTGAATTCCTGGAATTATGGAATGATTCCATCTGGGAAGGACCTTGGGAGCCATCAAATCCAGCTTTAAACGGTCTTTTTGTCTCTTTTCCAGATGAATGGGACACACAAATCCGTGAGTGGAATTTTATTCCCCCCCTTGTCCCAAAAAAGCCTCATTTCCAAAGGTTTTGATGGAGTTTTGTTGGATTTTAAGGGAAATTACCGGAGGAATTTGGTGAGTCCTTCACCCTGACCCAGCAGCAGCCACTGATGGAGCCATAAAATCTTGTATTTTTATATGAATTTTATTTAATTTTTTTATTTTCCCCTAAAGAAAGTGACACTGAACTGGGTAAGTGGAGTTTTTTTGGGTTGTTTTGGGGTTATTTGGGGGGTTTTTGCTCCACTGAAGGTAAAAATAGTTCCCAGACGTTGGATTTGAAACCAGGAATGAGGCCCCCGAGCAAGAATTTTATCCCCGGATATCAAATTATATCAAATGTATAAATTCATGCCCCAAAATATCAGTTCATACCCAAATCTATCAATTTGCACTCCAATCTCCAATTTCTTTTTCTCCTTGTTTTCAGAGGAATGTGACACGGAGAACGGTGAGTTCCAAATTCCTAAATCGTGGAAAAATTATTATTATTGACATGGAGATTCTCCTAAATAAGGAAATTATTGTTATTAAAAATCTAAATAATGGAAGAAGAAGGTCTTAAAGACCCCCAAACTCACTGGAAAAGTGATCAATAGGATCAATAAACTGGGATAAATGGAATAAATCCAGCTAGGACAGATTATTCCCTAATTATTGCCTAATATTGAGAATAAAATGATTACCTGCAGTGAGGAGAAGGAATTTAAACCCATTTTTCCTCACTTTCTCCTTTAATTTTAGCATTGAAACTGCGGCACTTGGGGAGCGTTGGGTTTTGTCTCCATCAAATTCCCCCACCAGGGAAATTCTCAATCCCAAATTTCTCCGTTTCAGGTGAACTTGCAGCTGAAGTTGGTGAGTCCCAAACTGGATTTTCCCAGGTCCTGTCACGTTGTGCTTTAACCAATTTCCCAGGACTTATTCCCGTTCCTTGGCCGGATTAAGAAAAAAAAAAAGGAGAAATATTATTTTTGAATAATAATTAACATTCAAAATACCTAAACCCAGGGAAACTGGGTGTGGGACAAAGCCAGAACTCCTGATCCGAAGCCGTGTCGGGGCACGGGGCTGAATCCCGCTCCAAATGCCTCCGTTTTGCCCCAATTCCTGACATTTCACCCCAGAATTCCCCTTTCCAGCCCCGACGGCCCCATTTTCCCCACAGACAAGGGGCGGTGTGGGGCAGGATGGGTTGAATTCCCAAGGAGATCCCGGGTTTATTCTCCTCTTCCCTCCCTGTTCCTCCTAGAGCACCTGACGGCTGCGCTCGGTGAGTCCTTGGATTTCCACTTTTCCCCCTTTTTTCCCCTTTTCCTCCTTTTTTCCCCTTTTATTGATTCCATTTCCCTTTTCCCTCTCTCCTCTTCCCCAGAGGAGCGGGACAGGAGGATCAGTGAGTGCCTTTTCCCTTTTCCTGATGGAATTACAGCCCCTCGATCTGGTTTTTTCATTAATTTTGGGATCCTTGGGAAGTTTTGGGGTCGCACCAACCTAAAGAATTTGGGATTTTGGGACCCCTTTTCCTTGTTCCCATCGGTGCCGGGGATGGATCCAGGCCTGGAAAAGCTCCAAATAATGTGAATTTTCTTTTTTTTTTGTTTCAGGCAAACTGACCTCAGACCTGGGTAAGGAGTTTAATGGATTAAACTGAAGGATTTACCCTTAAAATGAAAGATTTGAATTTAAATATGATCAATTTCTCCCTAAAATGAGCAGTTGGGGTCTTCAAACAGAAGTTTTTCTCTCCAAGTTTGTTTAAAACTGGAATTTTTGCCTTGAAATTAAAACTGTGGCCTCGAGATGAAAATTTAGGCCCTAATTATGCAAATTACGGTTGTAAAAAATTAAACTTAGACCATTTTGTGCATTTTTAGGTGGTTTTAAGGCAATTTTTTCTTTAATAAACCCAGTTTTTAGGATTGTAGAGGGGGATGGTTCTGTGGAACAAAAATTCTCTCAAATTGGAGGTTCTGGGGTGGGAGAGGCCACTTTGGGATTTTTTGATATTTATTATTTCCTGGGTTTTCAGGTGGATTGCAGTTGGTGTTTATTTTGTATCCTGTTTCTTAGGTGAATCCAATGCCAAACTCAGTAAGTCCAAACCTGCCCCAGACGATTTCAATGGAAAATCCTCATTTTAAAGGAATTTGGTGGGGGAATGTCCCCACTCCTGGTCCAGGCGCTCTGGGACCGTGATGGAATTGACCCAGAAACAGAGGAATTGTTTCATAATTCTCATTTTCCTGCTTTTTTTCCCCTGTCTTCCTCTTCTTCCCAGAGGAACGTGACCGGAAAATCAGTGAGTGCCATTTTTCCTGCTGGTTTTGGGGTAAAACCCCCTCGTTTTGGGGCAGACAGAACCCTCTTGATCCCGTCCTGGGAAAAAAGGGAAAAAAAGCCAATTTCTCCCCAAATTTTGCCCAAATTTGTGCATTTTCCCTGGAGAAAAATCTCAAATAACCACAAATCTCGTTTTTCCCCCGCAGCCAAACTCGCCGCTGAAGTCCGTGAGTCCTGCTCCTCATTTTCCACCTCATTTGATGATTTTGGGCTTGAACTGCTCATTTTCGGGTCAGTTCTGTCGCTTTTCCTGGACTAATCCCTGTTTTCCTTCATCCCACAGGAAGACTCACGGCACTGCTGGGTATGGACAGCTTTAATTAACATTTTTGGGACGGTTTATGGCTGTTTTATTAATTAGTGCTGTGGTTTAATAAAGTTAGAACTATTATTTATTAGAAACTAAATTAGAAATGGAAAATCTGGTAAACTGGGAATGTTAGGAATGGAAAATGTAGGACAATTACAAATATTCATCGGGAAAATTGGGAATACAGACCAAGACAAAATGAGAAATTCCATTTCTTAGGGATGAAAGGACGAATAAAAGCATCAGGAAATCGGAAATCTCCTTTACAGGAAGGAAAATTCAGAATGAGGGCAATTCTTGGAGCTTCTTTGGTCTTGTCCTCGGGGTGGGGGAAGGTAAAACACGGCCCCAAAATGCTGATTTTTGGTGCTTTTCCCTCCCTCTGCCGCAGCTGAGCGCGACTCCGGGCTCCGTAAGTGCTGTAATTCTCCAATTCCTCAGAATTTTGTCCCCGTGAAGCTGCCAGGCCCCAATCCCTCCTGTTTTCACCCCAAATTTTGGGATTCCCACCCCTGACACGGCTCCCAGTGGGAGAATTGCTGGGGTTGGAGGGTTCCCCGCAGTTAGAACCCATTAATGTTAATGATGAACTAATACACAGTAACATCGCACTAATAAATCAATATTCCATAAGAATGTAATTAATAACCACTTGATAATTATTGTTTTGATTATATCGATAGTATCTTGACCATACTAATTATTAGAATTCATTATATCCCCACTTAAAATTTAATATATTCATTCTTAGTGAATATTTATGGAAAAATCCGATTATACTAATGACTAGAAGTGATTCTATTAATGACTAAAATCGATTCTGTTAATGACTAAAATTGATTATATCGATCATTATACTTCATTTACGGCTGGACTCGGTTCTGTTATTGGAATCTGTTCACTTTATTCCTCTGTCTTTAGGGAAGCTCCGAGCAGAGCTCGGTGAGTGATGGGGAAAAGTGGGAAAAAGGAGCCGGAACACGAAATTTCAGTGGTTTTAATTTGTGTTTCCTTCAGCCAAGTGCGACGCCACGATCCGTGAGTTTGACTCCCCCCCGGCACCAAGGGAGTGCTGGAATCCCCCAATTCCATGGAATTTGGGGAGACAATCCCCAGGGATTGCAGGGCTGAGCCTGAATTTGGGGGGAAAAGGGAAAAGGCATAGGAGGAAAACCCCATGGGAAGAGCTGGGAGGGGGGAAAACATGGTGGGGAATTAACGGGGTTTGCCGGTTCCAGGAATCTTCACGGTGGAACTCGGTGAGTCCCCTCCTGCCTCTGCCCCTCATTAATTCCATCGCTCGTTAATTCATCCAAAATAACCCCAAACCCGGATCTTTTCCTGTCGTTTCCAGGCGAGCGACACACGAAAATCGGTGAGTTTGGGGCAGTTTCCGCCCCAAAAAACTGCCGGGGTGAACTTTTGGGGAGAAAATCCCTGATTCCCCCTCGCTGGGGCTGCGGGGAAAATGAAAATTCAGTCTCAAAATTCCCTTTTTTCCCTGTTTTTCAGGGGAACTCACAGCCGACGTGGGTGAGTTGATCCCATTAATCTTCATTTTGAGTGGAAATTGGGTAAAAAGTTGGCATTGGGGGTTATTACTATTGCTACTACTACTACTACTACGACTACTATTATTATTATTATTATTATTATTATCAATTTTCTCCTTTTTGTTTCCAGAGGTCTTCAATAAAAAGCTCCGTAAGTCCCCGAATTTTTAATTTCCAGGATGAAATAATTTTTAACAACTACAGAATAATTCACTGAACCAACTTTGGAAATTCCTCTTTTTCTCCCTTTCTCCCTCCCAGAGGAACACGAGGCAGAACTGGGTGAGGAATTTTCCCTCCTTTTTTGGGGTGTTTTTCCATAAAAATCTGATGGGTTTCAGGGGGAAATATGGATTTTCATTGAGTTTAGAGGTGCAGGCACAAAAGCTGAAATAAATATGGATTAATACAATGTGTCATTAAGATAGAAACATCACTGTTAATATTCAGGAATAATAATAAATATCCCTATTTTTGTTCATTTAGAGGCCCGGGACACCCAGATCCGTGAGTACTTGGGACCAGCTCCGGGGATTTTTAGGGATGAAGGAAGCAGAAAGAAAATTACTTTCTAGAATTTTCCATTTTTTTATTAGAATTATTTCAATTTTGGAAGTTTTAAAATAATTATTTATTTTAATAATTTTATTCCTTTAGGGGAAAATGAAGCTGAGATCAGTAAGTCAGAGATTAACATTTATATTTATATTTATATTTATATTTATATTTATATTTATATTTGTATTTGTATTTATATTTATATTTATGTTCTAGAATGGTAAAACCAATTTATATTTACAAATCTATAATGACTAAGATAATCTATACACTGAATTGTATCGATAAATTTGATGTCATTACTTTTAATTAATTTCTCTCTTCTTCCCCCAGGACACCTGAAGGAGCTGCTGGGTGAGTGCCAATTAATTAACTGAGAAATTATAATTAAGAGGGCATTTGGGGGAAAATCCCTGGAGGCAGGAAGGAAATCTTGGAGAAAAAGGGGAAATAATGGGGAATAATGGGAAAAAATTGTTAATAATTTGGTAATAATGGGAAATAGTGGGAAATGATAATTAATAATGTGATGATAACACGGCAATAATTTCCATTTTTGTGCGCAGAGGAGAAGGAATCGGCAGCGCGTAAGTTTTGGGAAACGGGAATTCTCTCCCCAAAATACACCTGATTTAACTAGTAATTAACACCCCCCTTTTTAGGGTCTCAAACCCCACTTTTATGGGCCCAAACACCATTTTTTAAGTCCAAATTCCAATTCTTAGTCCCCAAACCCCAATTTTTGTGGCCTAAATTTTTGAGGCCTAATTCTTGAGGCCAATTTTCAGGTCCCAAACCCCATTTTTGGGCCCCAACCTCTCATTTTTGGGGCACAAGCCCTTATTTCTAAACATAAAATTTACCTGAATTTGGCGTTTTCCCCTCGTAAATGTCCTGGATTAAAAAATAAAAAGAGAGATTTTTGGAGTTAGGGGAGCATAGCCACTTTTTTTTCATTCCCCCTACTCTAAAATTGCAGGAAATCAGGGTTTTATCCCGGGTTTAATCCCTTTTTTCTTTATTTTCAGGAGAACAGGACTCTGTTATCAGTAAGTGCTGTTGGATTTTGGGAGCAATCCCTGGGGGATTTGGGAAATCACAACCAGGATGTCACTGCCGCCACTTTGGCTCAGAATTTTGGCCCAAAAAGTCCCAAAAATTAATTAAATTATGCTTTAAAAAAACGGAATTAAGAGGCATAAAGTTTCTGCCCGGCTCAGGGAATTTTGTATCCTTGGGAAGGGAAAACATGGATTCAAAATAATTTTATTTTCCTCTTTTTAAGGAAAACTGAGGGAGGAGCTTGGTGAGTGGCTTTTATTCCGTTTCCAAAAAGAATTTGGGATTTTGGGGTTTTTTGGAGGTTTTTTTCCATAATTGGATATGGGATTTGAGATCACGGTGGGAGCAAATTAAAAATAAAATCATTGAAAACAAGAGGAATTCCCAGGGAAAAAAATCAACAAGGCGAGAGGGAGGATCCTGTATCCCAAAAAAAAACCGGGACAGGGAAGGAAAATCGGCATTTAACCTTCTTTTCCTCTTTTTTTGCAGAGGCACTGAAGGAGGAGGAAGTTGGTACGTGAGATTCTCCTGCCCTTCCCCGGGATTTGGGGAATTCCCAGGAAGTTTGGAATGATGGGATTTAGAGCAGTTGTGTTAATATAATTCTTGTTATCTCTGGGTTTTGTGATTCGAGTTTTTAACCATTATTGCAGATGACCTGCTTGGATTTCACTTTAATTTCTAACGGTCACAATTCCCTGGTTTTTAACTCTTTTCAGATGAACTCCCCGAGGAAATGGAAGAAGAACCTGAAGAGGAGGAAGAGGAAGAGGAGGAAGAAGAGGAAGAGGAAGAGGAGGAGGAAGAGGAAGAGGAAGAAAAGGAAGAGGAAGAAGAGGAAGAGGAAGAAGAGGAAAAAGAAGAAGAGGAAGAGGAGAAAGAAGAGGAAAAAGAGGAAGAAAAGAAACCAGGAGAACTGGGAGAACTGGAAGAACCGGGTGAGTTGTTCCCTCTTCCAGCACCAAATCCACACTGTTTTTCCCCATTTTCCTGATGAACTTGGGCTGTTTCCCCAACAAATCAGTGGAAAAAAAAGTCAGCTAAATTCCCTACTGAAAATTTCCAAATCCTTCAATTTTCCAGCATGGCCAGAAGCCACTTTTTCCCTTTCTCCCCCATTTTAAGGGCGAAATGGAGGAGTTTGGGTGTTTAATGGTGAAGGAGGGAGGGGAGGGGAGGAGGAAAATCTGGGGAATCACCAGATCCCAATGGGAACTCCTGTTTTTTCCTCTTTCCAGGCAAAGTCATGGAAGAACCTGGTACGGAATTATTGAATTTTCCTTTTTAACCCTTTAAAAAAACCCTTTTTTGAGCATTGTCTGAGTCTTTTTCATGGCCAGAAATTAACCTTAAAGTTACTAATAGTCATCATCGTCATCTCCCAAACCCATCACATAATTTTAAATTATTTAAAATTATTTTAAATTTGTTTTTTAATTCCCTGTTTCCAGGGGAAGTCGACAGAAACCTTGGTGGGTTCAGTTCCCATTTCTGGGGTGGAGCTGAAGGAAAAATATCCCAAATTAACCCCATCTCCCTTTGGTTTCCCAGAGGAGCTCAGGGCGGCACTGGGTGAGTCCAGAATTCCCAAACCCTGGGACGGGAGGAGCAGGGCGTGATTTGGAGTTAAAATTAAGGATTTTGACAAAAATTAGGGATTTTTTAAATTGAAAACTGAGATTTTGGAATTAAAATCAGAGTTTTGGATTAAAAGTTAAAGATTTTGATTTAAAATTTGGGATTTTCAATTAAAATTTGGGGTGTTGATTTAAAATTTGGAATTTGGATTAAAAATTAAGGCCGTTGATTTGAAATCTGGGATTTTCGTTTAAAATAAAGGATTTGGTTCTGACTCTAATCCCGGGATTTTCCCCCCAGGATGAGGGATGTGGCAGAGGGCATTTTTCAGGGATAATTTGACTTGTCCCGCTTTTCTTTCCCATCCCAGGAGATCAAGACGCCAGGATCGGTGCGTGTGCCCCCTCCCCCACCCTGAAATTCCATGAATTCGGGAATTTCGGTTCATTGTGGTCATGAGCCCCATGAAACTGAAGAGTTTTGGTTTTTCCCCTCCCAGCGGAGCTGTCGGAGGCGCTCGGTGAGGGAAATTCGGGAAAAATGGATCGTAACACATTTAGGATATTATTAAATATAAATAATAACACATTCGTTGTGTTCTGATAGTTGTGTTTATTGTAGTTTATTAATATAAAATCTGTCATTTTTCTATTTTATTATCAATTCTATTAAAACAATATGGTTTATTGTATTCATGTTTTCTAAATTCTATTTAGATATTGGTATATTTTCTATATTGTAGCATATTTTAATATATTATATATTTAAATATACTACCTATCCAAGTATGTTATACATTAAAATAATGTTTTATTGACATTTGATGTGTGATAATATTTTAAATACTGCACCTATAACATTTTGCTGTATTTTGTCCAATTTTCCACAGAACAGCGGGACAGACAAATCGGTGAGTGTCCAGTTCCTCCCAAAACGGGAATTTCTGTCGGATCCCCTCATGGAAATTCTCCCTTTTCCTCCTTTTCCAGCGGAGCTTAACGCGGAGCTCGGTGAGTCCTGGGGCTGCTGGGGGAAAACTCTTCTATTTCATTAATTGCATAAATTGATTATATAAACAACCATTTTAATCCTTAGTTCCGTCATCAATTCACGTTAATTTTCTCCTTTCAGAGGAATCCCGAATAAGGATCTGTGAGTGTCCTATACTGGGGCTGGTTTGATTCTGTTTTAATCTATTTTATTCTATTTTCTTTTCCTTTTTTTTTTTTAATTTTATTTTTTCTATTTTACTGCATTCTGTTTTATTTTAATTTTATTATTTTTATTCTATTTTGCTTTGTAATTCTATTTTATCACCTCTTGTTTCCGTTACTTTACGATTTCCTGCTCTCCCTGGCAGGGTGGTGCCTTGAGGAGCACCGTGAGTGTTTTCCCCCCTCCCTCCCTTCCCAGCCTTCGGCTCCCGCTCGGAGCCGTCACTGAGGATTCCTTTATTAATTGTGGGATTTTAGGGAAAGAGGAAGAAGAAGTGGGTGAGTCCTTGTGGGAAAGACGGATGGAAAGGGGCAGAACTGGGGACTTCTGCCTGGTTTCACCTTGTTTTATCCCCTCTTTTTTCCCCTTTCCTCCTTCCTCCCTTTCTTCTCCTTTTTCCTGACATTCTTCCTCCCTCTCTCTCCCCTCCTTTCCCCTCTTTCTCCTCCTTTTTCCCCCTTTCTCTTCTCCCCCTTTCCCCCCTTTCCCCATTCCCCCTCTCCTATTTCATTCTCTCCTTCCTCCCCTTCTTCCCCCCCCTT